>CATIWK010562291.1:0-15721 GCA_949634005.1 Mallotus japonicus
TTTTTGTTAAGCAAAATTTCAACATAAAGGGTTGGTGTGGGTAATTAATTAATTAGAATTAAAACTAGCAAAAAGAAGTCGTTGGACAGGTACATGGAGGAAAAAGAACCAAGAACCACCCAAAACAAGTCTAAGCTTTCACATACCCTTTAAACCATTCCATAAATTAGCCTAATTTTGATTTAATCCCTTTGTATATATATAGATTAGATCATCATTACATTAATCTATTACATGAAAACTATATCATAAAGATAAGTTTATTATTATTATTGTTGTTGTATTATTATATAAGGAAAATTAGAGATGAAAGCGTGCAAACACGACAGAGGAGAAGTGTACCACGTTTGAGTAGTGGCTAATGGTCGGTTGGTACTTTGGTAATGTGTTTCTTCTCTTAGCTTCTTTAGCTGCCCAAACACACAATACTCACATACATACCACACATACACACCTCTCTTTCTCCCTTTGAATCCAAGTCTTTTTTTTTTTCTTTACTATTCATCAAGAACTCTCAAACCAGAAGCAAGAAAAAAAACCCATAAATCTTTTGGATCTTTTTGAGCCAAGAACATCAAGAAAAGTGATTTTTTTTTGAGTTTCTGATGAGGAAACTTTGTCCAAATTTTGATAGAGAAGATGGGTTGGATACAGTGCTTGAGGTTCCAATACCAGAAGAAATGTTTGGTGCTAACAAGAATGTGAACAGGTCATGGCAGAATATGAAAGCCTGGATGAGACCAAACACTGAAAAATCCATGGTTAATGTATTTGGTGGTAGAAGTACAGAGATCCAGCTTTTGCTTGGTGTCATTGGTGCTCCTTTGATCCCTTTTCCTATTCATTGTGATCATCAGTTCATCAATCGTAATATCAAAGACCAACCTATTGTAAGTATAATGATCCCCCTTTTAATGACTTTGTTCAAACAATCTTGAAGACGAACTTTTTATGTTATTTAGTGGGGGAGATGTGTGAATTTAAGTTGTGTTTTTTGTCCATTTTTTTTCGTTTGCAGGAGACATCAATGGCAAAATATATAGTGCAACAGTACATAGCAGCAGTGGGAGGGGAGGGGGCATTGAATTCAGTGGACAGTATGTATGCGATGGGGAAGGTGAAGATGGCAGCGTCAGAGTTCTGTGCAGGGGATAGGAGTTTGAACAATAAGGTAGTGAAAGTGAAGAATATGAGACATGGAGGTGGTGGTGGAGAGGTGGGAGGTTTCGTTCTGTGGCAAAAAAGGCCAGACTTATGGTGCTTAGAGTTGGTGGTTTCTGGTTGCAAAATTAGTGCCGGTAGTGACGGCAAAGTTGCCTGGAGACAGACCCCTTGGCACCATTCCCATGCTTCCAGAGGCCCACCTAGGCCCCTCCGACGTTTCCTCCAGGTAAATCTATATATGTTTCTGCATAATATCTCTGAGCTTTAGGTAAATCTATGTATGAAAGCATTAATTAAAATTACTGAATTCAACTACTATATACCCATATCTAATTGTATATATTTTTCCCACATTATAAGAATATCACGAGGTGTAGGATTAGTTTTTAGATCAGCAACCTCTCTAAAATAAAAAAAAAATCTCTTTTTTCTTGAAATTTTTTTAAATAATTATAGTTTTTTATACATATTTATCTAAAATAAGGAAAAAATTTATCTATTTAAGGCCTTTATTTATATTTTTTGAATTTTCACATTATAATTTTTAAAGTTTTAATCTTTTGAAGATTAGATATATTTTTTTTAATCCGATGGCTCCCATATCTTGTAGTTATAATGATTTTTATTTTTGAAGTTTTAAAGTTTTGAAAAGTATATAAGTTCTTTGAAAGTATTCCACTGATTTTGATAGTTCTCTTGCTTTTTAGTTTTTTTGGGTTAAATTGGCTATGATTTGGTATTTTTAACTCTATCAAAAAGAGGGATTGGGGCATAAATTCCACATTAATTTTAATTGATTTTTTAATCATTTATTGCTTGCTTTACTGTGGGACATACACACCATTGTTATCAGCTTGTTAATTTGCCTTTAGCCACTAACGTCTTGATCTTCATCACAAAGTCAACAATGTTGTTAGAGTAAAAAAATAGTTCATAGAAAAGTCAACATATTTTGATGGTCTGCCATCCCTTTAAGGCAAAACTTAGACCCAAAAACCCATCACTAAATCTCACTAAGGCCTCAGCCAACAAAAAGCCCAATGATAGTTCCACTTGGGGTTATGTTTCAGGTTCTATAGTTTCATTAGCATGCATAATTCAAGTGATTTACTGGCAATTTCTTCCTGTGTTTCACAAGATTCTAACAAGCTTGAATCATATCCATCAGGGTCTTGATCCAAAATCAACAGCCAACTTATTTTCCAACTCCATATGTGTGGGCGAAAAGGCGGTCAATGGTGAGGACTGTTTTATACTAAAACTTGAAGCTGAAACCTCATCATTGAGAGCAAGAAGCACAAGCAATGTAGAAATCATAAGGCACACAGTTTGGGGTCACTTCAGCCAAAGAACAGGCCTTTTAGTTCAATTACAAGACTCACATCTCTTAAGAATTAAAGCATCAGGAAGTGACAGCATTTACTGGGAAACGACAATGGAGTCCATAATTAAAGATTACAGGACAATTGATGGAATTAACATAGCACATGGTGGAAGAACCTCAGTTTCATTGTTCAGGACTGGTGAAAACTCAGAAAGCCACTCAAGAACAACAATGGAAGAGGTTTGGGCTATTGAAGAAGTTGATTTTAACATAAAAGGATTGTCTATGGATTGTTTTTTGCCACCTAGTGACTTGAAGAAAGATGGTGAAGACAGTAACTATGGTGTTACTAATAATGCAAAATTACCCTTGAAGATAAGATCAGCTTCTACTAGAATCAGTTCATCTAAGATTGTTGCTATTGATGTTGATGATTCTGATAGTACTTCTACTGAAAATGATGAAGATGATGATGATGAAGATTGACCAATTTTACATCTTTTTCTCCTCATCTTTGTAAATATACCATGAGATTTTATTTCTGTTTCAGTTGCTCATGAGTATTTTTTTTTTGGATTATAATGAGTTATTAGGTAAATATAATTATATAAGCTCCCATGGTTGAGCTTCTTTGATTCATTGCATTAGTTTTCTGAAAGAAAATAATGCAATTTTTTTCCATTGATGTCCGGGAATCCTGACACTTTTCCAGCATCCCCTGTGAAAACACGTATGAATTTATATCACATAAATTGAACACATCCCCTGTTTTTTTTCTTTTGAATACACTACAATTTGCTTTATTTGCATGCAACATCAGGATCAGTAAGCACATAATTAGTACACAAACAGTGGTAGTTAATCACATTTTACTACTACAACTCTTGTTTAAAATAGAACATTTACAACAACAAACATGCAAAAAGGACAAACCACGCATATTTCACAAGCAAAAAGCCTCTTTTACTATAGACACCAGTATCATATAAGAACCTGAACATCCATAGCACCACAAGTTCAAAACTTGTCTCAAGAACTAGTTCCAGTAGTGCCTTCAGAGCTGGAACCACCTATCTCAATACACTTGACCTCATGCTTCTTGGGCTCCTGCTTAGGAACATTGATTTGAAGCACACCATTCTCCATAGTAGCCTTAACTCGATCCATTTCTGCATTCTCTGGCAACCTGAACCTCCTCTGGAATTTTCCAGTGCTTCGTTCAATCCGATGCCACTTATCGTTCTTCTCCTCGTGCTCTATTTTCCTGTCACCACTGATCTGTAATATCCTTCCTTCTTCAACCTCCACCTTCACTTCTTCTTTCTTCAGCCCTGGAAGGTCCACAGTGAATACGTGAGAATCTTGAGTCTCCCTCCAGTCTACTCGTGCCGTGGCAATTGCAGCTGTTTCTCGTTGTTGTGGGGCTGTAGGGAACATTGGGAAGTGACCCTCAAATGGATCCCAGATTTCTAGTGAAAAAGGGTCAAAGATGTTGCTTCTTCTACCTATCAAGCTGGATAGAGCCATTCTTGAATGATTCTTGGACTGTCACAAAGAAACTCGATCTTTGTAGGACGTTTTCGATTCTTTTGTATTGTTAATATATAGATGAGATGATCCTGGAATTGGGTATGTCTTGGTGTTGATCATTCGGATGAGCTCTGAAACTACGTGTCCTTTTGCAAGTTCGTAACAATGTGAATTCTTACACGTAATCACATCTAATTTTGTACTTTATAGCCAAATGGCAATGGTGCTGCTACCGAGGAAAAATTTAATTTCTACTAGAATTTGTTCATATAAGACTTGCTATGGATCGATGTTGATGAATCTAATGACGGTGAAGAAGATAATGATGATGAAGAAAATAAGATAACAACTTTGGACAGATGCATTTTTTTTTTCTAAACCATCGATATTAAGAAATTATTGGATTTTGACTAATTCAGTTCGACCATTAAAACGGTAAAAGTCTCTCAACAACTAATTTAACGCAGATGCATATATTATTACTCAAAATCGAAACCCCATTTAAACAGAAATAACCCCTTCCAGTTGATTTCAACGATTGTTGGTGTACGGATGCATGTATTAATATATCAAAATGGCATATTAATTTGATATGTTTTGCTCGCAAAAACAAGCTAAATGTTAGAGAATTAATAGATAGAATGGCAGCATCTATTTATAATACAGTATTTGTTTATATGTGTCTTTTTTATATATAATTACAGGTTTATTTTGCACATTTTTGCGGATTTTAGAGCTGGCAGAGCTAAAATACTAATAACATTTAACGTGGTTCACTTTTAATATTAGACTAAATTTACAGAATAAACTTTAAATTCTTTTCATTGATAAAATAGTAAAAATAAAGAGGCTCGTTTTTAGATTGCAATTAAAAAAAAAATACAATAATAGATAACACTACGATTCTCTCTTCAAAGTAAATTTATTTTAGCTACTTCACTCATCAAAGCACTACCAAAACTTTGACACACTTCCCTCTAATCATCAAAGCAAATTGCTTTGGCTCAGGGACGGATCCAAGTTATTAATGGAAGTGGCCTTGCCCCTCCCATTTTTTTTTTAAAAAAAAAAAAATCTAAGTAATATAATGAAAAATAAAAATTGGTTCATACTAATTCTAATTTTATTTAATAAAATGTTTAATTTTAATAAATTACTAAATTAACTTCTAATTGCTTATCATATGGATATAATATATAATATCTTATCAATTTTATTTATTTATTTTTAGTTTTTCTGTTAATTTTCAATATAAATATAGATATAAATGTGCTCGTCGAAACATCATCAATATAGATGTTTGATTTTATTGATAAAATGATCTAACAATAAATTTTTTAAGAAGGGAAAAATGCCCTATATTAATTTTTTTTATTAATTAATATAGGTGTTATGTCTTAACTATTTCCTCATTGATAGTATTAATTTCTTTTTATTATCTACCCATAAAGAAATAAAAAATAAAATAATTATATTATTATTTTAATAACATTAATTTATTACTCCCTCCGTTCCTTTTTAATTGTCGTTTAAGGTTTATGCACATAGATTAAGAAATGTAATTAATATATATGTAAAATACTATACTACCCTTATAATAATTCATTCAACTAATTATTAGTTTTGTATAGAGTTCCAAAATAAATAGATATTTATTCAATTAATTATCCTACATTAAATAAGGGTGAAATAGGAAAAAAAGTAGCTAAAATGCATTGGTAACTTAAAACGTCAATTATTTAGGAACAAAAATAGACTCCTAAAACGTCAATTATTTAGGAACAGAGGGAGTAATAATTAGGTAAAAAACCAATTAATTATTGCATGACGAAACGAGTGATGAAACTCATGCTAAACTCCAGTGATTAGCTTGACCAATCCAATGGACATTTTCTTCTATTTATTATTCTGTTCTCTGATGCCTGTGTTCTCTCAGACTAGTCTCAACCTTCCCTGAAGCAAAGATGGAGATATGCTCAGATCCTCCTGCTCACGTACTAATATTTCCTGCTCCAGGCCAAGGCCATGTAAACGCCATGCTTAAGCTAGCTGAGCTTTTAGCCCTTGCAGGGGTAAACATCACCTTCCTAAATTTCGAGTTTATCCATAACAATCTAGTTCGTTGTACTGATGTTGAAGCTCGTTTTGCCAAGTACCATGGATTTCAATTCAAAACCATACCAAATTGGCCAAATTGGGAATACAGCTAGTAAGTTGAAGGTGCTATTCGATGCAATGAAACTGCAGAGCAAACCAATTTTCAAGAAGATGCTAATTGATCTGAATGATGCCATGCCAATTAATTGTATTATTGGAGATATGATTATGGGTTTTGTTTATGATGTTGCGATTGAAGTTGGAGTACCAGCTATTCAATTTCATACGGTCGCAGCTTGCTCTGACTTAATCTTCCTTTCTGTTCCTGACATTGCTGCAGCTCATGAACTTCCTGCCAAAGGTATTGTCATCTTTCCTGCCAGCTTATTATTATTATTATTATAATCAAAGGATTTTATTAATAAAAATTTAGAAAAAGATTAGCAAACTGAACCAAGATTACAATACTGATGGTAGCAAACAATTAACAACCGTAATAAACCGCAACCAAAACTCTTGTTTGATCAAATATAGTTGATCAACCAAAAACAAAAATTCAGATAGAAAAGATCAAAGCTCAAAGATGAGCAACAGAATTCCTTTGCCTTGCAACACCTTGTTTAGCCAGCTTGTATGTCAATTAATCGAGATTTAAAAGATTTATTCAATTACTTAAGTACTGAAAACTTTTTATTGTAACTGGATTCCAACTCGAACGTAACCTGCAATCTCTGGTTCTTTAGTTTTCTTTAATCATTTATAAACAAGTTTTTAGTAAACAATTGAATTAGTACTGATGTTATGTGGGTGCGTCTTTCGGAATTGTTAAAGGAATAGAAGACATGGATCGATTGATAACAAAAGTACCAACCATGGAAACCTTTCTCCGGCGACGAGATCTTCCAGATTTCTGCCAGGAAAGTTCAGATCCTTGTCTGTTAATGGCCACAGACGAGATGAGACAATCTCAAGCACTCATCCTCAACACATTCGAAGAACTTAAAACACCGACACTGTCTCAGATTCGCACTCCCTATCCAAAAACCTACACTATTGGTCCTCTACATGAGCTCTTGAAATCAAGATTAACAAGCATGAATAAGCAAGAACTATATTCAACCTCCAACAGCATCCAGGAGGTGGACAGAAGCTGTATAAAATGGCTAGATGAGCAACCTTTGCAATCTGTACTATACATAAGCTTTGGTAGCACTGCAATAATGACAATAGACCAATTCATGGAGTTCTGGTACGGAATTGCTAACAGCAAACAAAGGTTCTTATGGGTTATAAGGCCAGGCACTATTACCAATAAAGATGGTGAAGTTTTTCAAAAACTTCCTGCTGAGCTTGAAGTTGGGTCTAAAGATAATGGGCACATTGTGAGATGGGCACCTCAAGAAGAGGTTCTAGGACACAAGGCGATTGGTGGGTTTCTGACACACTGTGGATGGAACTCAACGTTGGAGAGTATCGTGGCTGGTGTGCCGATGATTTGTTGGCCTTATTTTGGTGATCAACAAGTGAATAGTAGGTTCGTTGGCGAGGTGTGGAAGCTAGGGTTGGACATGAAAGATTTCTGTGATAGGAAGGTTGTTGAAATGATGGTGAATAGGAGGGAGGAGTTTGTGAGAGCATCGGCTAAAATGGCAGAATGGCAAGAAAAAGTGTCAAAGAAGGGGGATCTTCTTCTTGTTATTTGGACAGTTTGATTGAGGATACAAGGTTTATGAGCTCTGAAAAGACATGTTAACTAGCATGCATTGCTCTATAAAATCACATATTCCATGTTAACAAACAAAAATATATACATATATTATAGTGAATTATAGTGAAATATTTAAAAATGAAAATTTCAATCTATTTCTCCACTATAATAAATGAAAACTAGTAGTTGTTTTATTATTGTAAATATAACTCTTGTTAGAAGTAGTTTTTTTTATGATATTGTATCAGAAACGTAAAATATATAGAAACGTAAAATATACTATAATGAAGATATTATATCAGAAACGTAAAATATACGAAATTCCAAATTATACCGTAATAAAGATTTTGTATTAGAAATATTAAATATACACAATATATTCTAAATTGACAAAAACATATATTGAATTGGGTATTAATATTTCAAGCGTAGATTAGATTTTTCTCTCTGATACTATGTTATGTTTAATTTAAGAGCAAATTACATTTACCTCTCTGATGTTAGGCATAATTAACATTTCAAAACCTCCTATTTCAAAATCAAATATTCACCTCCCTAAATTTTTATATACCAACACTTGAGGACTTATGTTAGCTTTTTATGAACAAGACCGTTATGCCCTTATTTTAATGTGTATTCTCTAACCTTATTACATCTAATCCCTAGCATAAGGTGGTTGTTTTTGTTTTTTTAGTTTTATGAAGTTGTTTTTTAGGTAGTTTTTGTTTTTTTAGTTTTATGAGGTTGTTTTTGGTTCATGTTTTTTTTTTCTGGTTGTTTTGGCAGTTGTTTTTCTGGTTGTTTTGTCAGTTATTTTTCTGGCTGTTTTGGCAGTTATTTTTCTGGTTCTTTTTATTTTTTTGGTTGGTTTGTTTTTATTTCTATGAGCTTTTTCGCAATAGTTTTTCGGGTTGTTCTCATGGTTATTTTGGCGGTTGTTTTGGTGGTTGTTTTTTGATTGTTTTGGCGGTTGTTTATGTTTTTTTGGTTGATTCTTTTTTCGTTTTATGAGTTTGATTTGTAATGGCTTTTCTGGTTGTTTTGACAAATGCCTACAAAAACAACCAAAACTCTCCATCTTCTTATTCATCATCATCATCATCACCATCTTCTTTTTTTGAAACTCATAATCTACAATTAAAAATTTTTTTTCTTTGTTTTTTTCTTCAACATCATCATCTTTTTTCTTTTCAGTTTGTTTTCTTAAAAAAAAAATAAATAAAAATAGAAAAAAAGGGAAAGAGAAAGAAAAAATAAATTAGGAAAAAAATAATGAAAAAAATAAGAAAAAAAGAAAGAAATAATCATAAAGAAAAAAATAAATAGAAAATAGAAAAAAAGAAGGGAAAGAGAAAGAAAAATTTCAGTTAGGGACAAAACAATGAAAAAAAGAAGAAACAAAGAAAGAACAAAGAAATAATCACGTAAAAATGAAAAAAAGGGAAAAACACACGCATGAAAAAAAAAAAAAGCATCATAATTTTGAAAACACTTTCATTAGTAACATATTTTTTGAAAATATTTTGATTGAACATAGTTATATTTGTAATTATTCCTAAATTTTAAACATATAGTAATATGATTTATGCACATTTGAAATTGTTCTAAAAAAGAAATATTTACCCTGTGCATTTTTTTTTATCAAAATTTCCAAATTGATGATATTTTTTTTCAATACTAACTGTTTTGTTTGTCATAAAACACAAAATTTTCTTTTCTTTTACATTTTATGTTGTTTTCCCCTTCGAAGCAACCAAAAGAAAATTCTAAGATTTTGACGCGACCTCCTTTTTTTATGGATGAGCGCGAAGCTGACGATTCTACTCCATCACTGACAACACTATTGTCACCTCATTGCCGAAATTGTTTTAATTTTGACGAGATGAAACGAAAGAAGAAGAAGAAGAAGAAAAAAAAAAAAGAGTGATGCTGAAGAAAAAGATAGTTGTAGCAGTATCAGAGAGGATCCATTAGAGGTGATTGTTTTGATTTTGACGAAATGAAACTGAAGAAGAAGAAGATAGTTGCAGTAGTATTAGAGAGAATCTATTGGAGGTGCTTAGTTATTTTTTTGTTGATTGTTGTTTTTTGGGTATTTATCTTCCATCTTTTCTATTATTTTTTCCTCTACTTATGTTTTTATAAAGAACAGGGATACATGTCGGGATTCGTGATATGAACAGTGTGTCGCGGGTCCCGCTAAAAAAAAATATTCTCTTCTTTTTTACTGGAGGGGGGAGTCATTTTGAGAAATTGACTCCTGCGATTTACTTTTTCCTGTCGCAACAAATAGGGGTAAACATAACTATTCAAATTTGGTTGTTAGGTATTTGAGGCAGAAGTATGGTGATTTCATCCTGAACACTTTGGACGGTAGAATTTGGTGTTAAGTATTATATATATATATTTGTGCGGGTGTGTGATAATGTAGAAATCTATATACAATCATTGGCAAGACGGGCTTATGGTTGGAGGGTATTTGCTGAAGATAATGAGTTGAAAATCAATGATGTTTGTCTTTGAACTCATCAAAACTACGATTCTCTCTTCAAAGTAAATTTACTTTAGCTACTTCTCTTATCAAAGTACCAACACAGTTTTGGTACACTTTACTCCCATCAACAAAGGAAATTGTTTTGGCTGTTCCTCGCCTCTCGGGCACACATTCTTCATGCCTTAAGGCTCTTGCAAATGGCAAGAGCATCATGCATGGTCGCCTCTATTTTGCTTGGTGACTAAGTTAAATTGGCAAGAGCATCATGCACGCCCACCTCTCTTTTGCTTGGTGGCTAATTAAAACTTCGTTTTGGCCACCAAGTAGACTTGGCTCCCAAGTACCCCACCACTAAATTTTCTTTTTCTTTTTGAATGATTATTTTACATATGAGCCGTCATATAGGGGAACGCACCAACAATATTTGAATGAAAACATTCAAAAAGTACGTATGTCACAAGCAAAACACTTGTACTAGTATTATATTGCACAAACAGACAAATTTTCTTTAATTGGAAAGTAAATGAGATTTTGTTGATATATTTAAGGAAAATTTAAGAAAATTATACTATTAATTTATTCAATCTTTAACTATTACACAAATGTCAATCGATGGCCTTACTAATCTATCAATCCCAAAACTTAAAAGTAGCAGTTGAGTGCTGGTAGTGAAAGAATAGTTTAGTGGTAACTCTTTTTTAAGATATTTTGAGGTAGAAAAATTAATTGTTGTTGTTGTTGTCAATTTAAAGGGAAAAACTGTCCCTTATTGTGTAGATATAGATATATTAAACTACACAATAGGGGACAGTTTTTCCCTTTAAATTGACAACGGCAACAATTAATTTTTCCACCTCAAAATATCTTAAAGAAGAGTTACCACTATATATATATATATATAAATATATATATATAGATAGCAATTAAATGTTAAATTTGTAATATTCAGCTTAATTGATAAAGATAAATAAATTTATTTGTATTTTTTAATTCTAATTGTAATTGATAATTTTATATGTAAATTCGTTGAATATAAATTTTATTGAATGACTACTAATTCTAAATAATTCTAAATAATTATAATTTTATTTAACAAATTTTTTATTTTAAATTACTAAATGCTAACTTAACTTCTAATTGCTATCAAATCAATATAATATATAATAACTTATAAATTTAATTTATTTATTCTTTTTTTTTTTGAACTGAGAAGGGAGGGGAGGGGGGGGGGGGATTCGATCCTCCCCCTCTTACACACCACCAACAGCCTTGGCCTGTTGGCCAAGGCTTCAGGGGCTATTTATTCTTACATATTAATTTTGTATATAAATATGGATATAAATGCACTCGACCGCAGCAACATCATTAATATGAGAATGATCGCTCAATGTAATCAGTTTAGAAAGTAGTTGTGTGGCATTAAAGCTTAGTGGGTTGACTCAGTAAGAGATTGAATAGTTAAGTGGTAATTCTTTTTTAAAGGTATATTGAAATATAGAGTTTGAATTATGCCATTGTCAATTTTAAAAGTTTGCGTAATCCATTAAAAGTGTCATTAGATACAAGATTCAGATTAAAAAGAATTAATTTTCAAATAATTAATAAAAAGAAGAAA
Organism: Mallotus japonicus; assembly: GCA_949634005.1. Classification (NCBI taxonomy): domain Eukaryota; kingdom Viridiplantae; phylum Streptophyta; class Magnoliopsida; order Malpighiales; family Euphorbiaceae; genus Mallotus; species Mallotus japonicus. The sequence goes on from CATIWK010562291.1 coordinate 11,933, forward strand.
ATTGCCTTTATTATAAAAATTATTATTATTATTTTTTGAAAGTTATAAAAATTATTAATATGTAGATAATTTAACCTCATTATTAATAAAAATTGATTGCGAAGAAAGATTAATTTATTAATAGAAATTGATTATATGCGGACTATCTTTTAAATAAGCACATGATTGAAACAAAGGGAGTCAAAATTCCCAGTAGAATTATAGGAGTTATAAATCTATTTTAATATTAATTTTTTTAATAATAAATGTATTTTTAAATAACTAAAATAATCAATGTTCATGTATTTACTCTAAAGAGATAAAGAATAAAATATTTATTTTATTAATTTAATAATATTAATTTATTAATGCTCCATCCGTTCCTTTATATCTGACGTTTTAAGCAGTTTCATTTGGATTAAAAAATAATTAATTAATCTTAAATTTAGGAGAAAAATGAGTTGAGAGACGAAAGTACACTTGGTTTTTGAAAAACTAAAAATTTATTGTTAGCCATAATAATAATAAGGATAAAGATAAGGGTAAAATTGGAAAAAATGATTTAAATTTAATTAATTGTATAAAAGGAACAATTAAATGGAATTTCACGTCTTCTCTAAATGTCAACTATAAAAGAACAGATGGAATAATTAGGTAAAAACCAATTATTATAGCATGACGAAACAATGAGTGATGAATATATTAATTTATGAATGCCGATACATATCGTGTAATGCAATATGAAGGGCCATAAAAAGACAAAAAAATTACAAGCAATTTCAATATTGCCTTTAATATTAATTAATATTTATTTTTTTTTAAAATTTAATTTTTTGAATTTATTTGAATCTAAAACAGAAAGTGCACTGAGATGAATCCATCTCACAATAATTTAAATACATACCGTTTTTAAATTATTTTATTTTTTAATAATATAAGCGTGACACAAATCTTTATTCTTAATTTATAAATATTAAATTAATAAATATTAATTTAATATTATAGCATGACGAGATGAGTGATGAAACTCCAATTATTAGCTTGACCAGTCCATTGGATTTTTTTCTTGTATTTAATTCTAGACTCTGCTGCCCATTTTCATATCTTGTGCTCCTAGACCAGTCTGAACCTTCCCTTAAGCAAAGATGGAGCAAAGTCCTGCTTATGTACTCATATTTCCTGCCCCAGGCCAAGGCCATGTAAACGCCATGCTTAAGCTAGCTGAGCTTTTAGCCTTTGCAGGCCTAAGAATCACCTTCCTCAATTTCCAGCAGATCCATGATAATCTAGTTCGTTGTGCAGATGTTGAAGCTCGTTTTGCCAAGTACCATGGATTTCAGTTCAAAACCATACCAAACTGTTGGTCAGGAGATGGCCCGATTGGAAATTCAGCTAGTAAGACGAAAATGTTATTGGAGGCAATGAAATCAAAGAGCAAACCAATTTTTAAGAAGATGCTAATAGATTTGAATAATGCTACACCGATTAATTGTATCATTGGAGATATGATGATGGGTTTTGTTTATGATGTCGCGACAGAAGTTGGAGTTACAGCTATTCAGTTTCATACTATCAGTGCTTGCTCAGTATTAATATTCCTTTCTGTTCCTGACATTGTTGCAGCTCATGAACTTCCTGTTAAAGGTACGCCAGATTTTAACTCATAGTCTCTCAGGTTTTTAGTGTTCTTTAGTCATTTATATACAAATTTTTGGTACACAATTGAATTAGTACTGATGTTGTGTGGGTGCTTGTTTCGGAATTGTTAAAGGAAAAGAAGACATGGACCGATTGATAACAAAAGTACGGGGCATGGAAACCTTTCTCCGGCGACGAGATCTTCCAGATTTCTGCCAAGAAAGTTCAGATCCTTGTCTGTTTATAGCCACAGACGAGATGAGACAATCTCAAGCACTCATCCTCAACACTTTTGAAGAACTAGACGCACCAACACTATCTCAAATTCGCATTCACTACCCAAAAATCTACACCATCGGTCCTCTCCACGAGCTCTTGAAATCAAGACTAACAAGCATCAATAAGCAAGAACTATATTCAACCTCCAACAGCATCCAAGAGGAGGACAGAAGCTGTTTAAGATGGCTGGATAAGCAACCATTTCAATCTGTGCTATACGTAAGCTTTGGTAGCACTACAATAATGACAATAGACCAATTCATGGAGTTCTGGTACGGGATTGCTAATAGCAAGAAGAGATTCTTGTGGGTTATAAGGCCAGAAACTATTTCCAATAAAGATGGTGAAATTCTTGAAAAATTTCCTGCTGAGCTTGAAGTTGGGTCTAAAGAACATGGGCAGATTGTGAGATGGGCACCTCAAGAAGAGGTTTTGGGACACAAAGCGATTGGTGGGTTTGTGACACACAATGGATGGAACTCAACTCTGGAGAGTATTGCGGCTGGTGTGCCGATGATTTGTTGGCCTTATTTTGGAGATCAGCAAGTGAATAGTAGGTTCGTAGGTGAGGTGTGGAAGCTAGGATTGGACATGAAGGATTTGTGTGATAGAAAGATTGTTGAAAGGATGGTGAATGATCTGATGGTGAACAGGAGGGAGGAGTTTGTGAGATCATCGGCTAAAATGGCAGAAATAGCAAGAAACAGTGTGAAAGAAGGTGGATCTTCTTCTTGTTGTTTGGACAGGTTGATAGAGGATATAAGGTTCATGAGCTCTAAAAGACAAATTAAATTGTGATATTTTGTATAATTTTGGACAAATTAAATTTGCTCATGTAGCGAAGGCTAACAGACATAATAAATGTCCAGCCAATTACAAAGATAATAAATGTTCCTTTCAATGAAGAATCAGTTCAAAAAAAAAAAAAATAGTATAATCAAATTTTTTTTTTTGATTTTAGAACAATTTCCCTGCATCAATCTTATTATTATATATTTAAATTTATCTTTCAAGAGCCCAAATTACAACAGTGTAATCAGTCAGTTTAAATTTGATCTTTTTAAGTCTCTTTACTAGCCAAATTCATTATAGTAGCATTAGAAATTGAATACTATATAAATGTGTGTGTATAGGTTCGGTATATATTTTATATTGTGAGAGTTAGTAAAAACAAAAAATCTTGGGACAACCTTCACATATGTATTATTATTAATAAAATCGTCTTGTTTATTTATTTATTTATATTTTTTCTATAAAACCTATGGATGAATTTATAAAGAAAGTTCAATTTTGAACTAAATTAGTAATTCTAAATTTATATGGATCAGAAAAAATTTTTTGATAACCAATTTAAAATTAAATAGAAGTTTAGTAATTGAAAAGATACGAATTGGAGTTTAGTAACCAAAATTAAACTAAACTACCTTTGGTTTGGTTCATATTTCGGAATTAGAATAGAAATGAAGAGGAATAAAAAATGGAATGAAAATTTTAATAAATTATTTGGTTTATAAGGAAATCGAAGCCAATATCATTTATATTGAAAATATATTAAATGATTATGTTTATTAATTTATATATTTTATTTCACAACTTCAAAAATATATTCTATTCCATAAATTTCAATAACATATGAAAATATTTAAATATTTTACCAATTTATAATTAGTTTAATTTGAATCTCATATTAATGAGAATTCATTTTTTACTCCATAAAGAAAATGAATGATTTCCTATTAACATGCAAAATTTTAATTAGCCAAACACCAACAATTAGAATAGCTGTCATTCATGAATAATTTAAATGGCCAAATATGTAGGTATACAGATATAAAGAATAAAGTTTGAATCCCCTTTCTCTTTCTTCTTATGATAGAAATTTAACTTTTTCAA
>CATIWK010562333.1:0-12556 GCA_949634005.1 Mallotus japonicus
ATTCATATTCATTAACAGGTTCACTTTCAAATCTTGTCATATTACTACCAAGTCATGTGCATCATCAAGAAGCTTCCACACATCCAATTGCACAACCATGCTGATCCCTCATTACACAGGCTGCTATTGCATAAAGCAGCATATCATGCTTAATAGTGGGAATAACAGCTGTAATTCTAGTATCATCAAGAATATTCTGGTTATCATCCAATGGAACATTCAAATAAGCTCTAACAAAAACCTTCTTTCCTTTCAAATCAAAATCCCCAACACTCTTCTTAGCCGTGGAGACGTGAATGAAATAGATAAAAACATATCACCCAACAAGGCAGATTTTTCTGACAAAAAAAAATAAACAAGGCAAATTTTAGTGCAGAAGCATGAAGAATTAGGTCCGAAAAACTCTGAGAATCAATTGCTTCTTGGGACCATCTCCATATTTTAGTGCAGGAGCATGAAGAATTGTGCTGAGCTTTTTTCATGGAGAGGGAAGAAGAAGAAGAAGAACGCGCGAAAAAAAAAAACTTTAAAAATACACGTGTAAAACCTAAGAGACATATAGCATCATGGACAGAGATCCATGATATAGTTTGCGATATAATAGATGGGAGTTGCAAAAATAAAAATTGTGGATTCAATTATTAATTCTTGTCTGCTCTTTTTAAGTTTACAAAAAAAAAAAATGATAATGTAATATATTGCCTTGTGATGGGATGGTTTAGCCTAGGTGATTGCCCTAATCTTGAGCTACAATGTTTGAGAGGCTCATTGTCATTTGTTTTGGGTCTCAAAACATAAGCCTGTAAAATTTTCATCTGGCCTGGCCCCCTGGGAAGAACCATGAAATACTACTATGAATTCTGATTGTGGATTTAGGTCATGCGCTCTATATGATTTTAAAAAAAAAAATTAAGAAAATACGTTGAAATCCCTTATTTTTAGCGTATTAATCATTTTGGTCCCATTCTTTTAGAAAAATATTTATAGTCCCGGGCTTTTTGTCATTTTATGGAAAAATAAGAAAACATTTACCAAATTATGGTATTTTTTGAAAAATTGCCTTTTGTGATGATTAGGGAAAAAAAATTACCATTTGTGGTGTTTTTTTCCTATGTGGCAAGGGAGGGCCAGAGTGGCGGAATGGGATGAAAGATGTGGCATTTTTTTAATATATAATTTTTTTTTACATTACACTTCAAAATAGTTTTTCTAATTTGGCACAAAATATATACAATATTACTTCTGGCTTTCTGCAGTTTTTATTATTTTATTCAATAACAAAAAACACGATTGGCGGATTGCTGCATGGGATTTTTGTTCTCTAACAATTCTACAATTTGACTAGTAGAATGAATTTATAAATTTTTACCATAATTTGGTAATTTATTTCAAAACCACCACAATTCGATAATATCTTTTTATTTTTTTGCCAAAAATGGAAAACAGCCCAATAGTCCCTAATATTTGAAACCTACACAACATTTTAGTTCTTCCATTCCTTTGTCATGTTAATTAGGACAATAACTTTGGCAATTAAAAGGTGATGTTTCATGGGATGTTTAGAACATTTTAAAAAATCAAAATATTATATGGTATAATATGTCAACAATTAAAATATTAAGTATTATTTTTGTATATACAACTTATTGAAAGACGTATAGTCATTTTACTTCTCATTAACAATTACACAAACAACATTCTTTTTTAGAGACTAAAAGTACTACTTTGAAAACATAGAAATAAAAGAGTTCTTCAAGCTAAATCTTAGAAACTTGATTGTACCTTTTGCTTTTTCTTTTTGTTCTTAAAGTTTGTTTCATTAACATTTTATCTATAAAATAGAAATGTTAGGTTCTAAAACAATTTGAGCACATTAAAGATAAATTGATGAGGTGGATTCTAAAACAATTGAATTAATTTTTTTTTCATGATTAATAGAAAATTCATATGACGTAAATGTCTTTAGAAAGAAGCGATCACTTGACTAATTCTCACAAACGAATTAATTTCTTTTTTACAAAAAAGAAAAGGGTTGCCAATAAGCTAGTAAAAGAAAGATATATACATATAATGGATTCAAAATTTTAAAGAATCATGATTGAGACGTGGAATAAAAAAAATTACCAATGGTTTATGATTAGTGGAGAAAGGAAAAGAAAAGAATATTATCATAATTTATCATAGTGCGACCTTGTCCTACCAATAACACTATATTCATTCATCTCATCGATCTCACCATCCTTTCAATGTATATATCATGCCTTGTAAAATCCAATTATAAATGAAGGATCCACTTTCTTGGAGTAGGGTACCAATAAATATATACAAAACATTGATCACATATACGTAATGCTACACGTCACATGAACGCAAGCTATATTCAATTGAAGGAAGATAATAATAATAATAATAATAATAATAATAATAATAATAATACTAACTTAAAGCAGTTCAAATGATCAAAAGTTGTGCTGTTGTGGGATTAAGGTTCGAACATTTTAGTGAGAAAGACTAGCTGAGGGATCATTCTTTATAAACTAATAATTATTTGTTACAAAAAACAAAAGTTCAATGATTATTTTCTATGATAGTTTTGTTAAAATTGAAAATTTTATGATTATAGTTTAAATTTTGAGGGTGGAATGTTTGTGGATAAGTGGGTTGAATTTATTTAGTTTATATCTTTTAAATTTTCAAACAAACGGTTGTATCAATTCCTTCTCGTCATTTTTGTAGCATAAGTATGTTAGGTTAAACAAGGGGAAATCTCTATTCCTACCAAAATGTTTAATATATATGGCATTAAATTTAGAATATTAATAGAATGGTTTCAAAATAATAGCACCCTATATATATATTCTATTAAAATCTAACAAAATTAGTCCAACATGTAACCATGGTCAGTAACAAAATTAATTAATGAAATATCCCTTACTTAAACTCGCCCATATATGTATATAAATCATCTGGTGGTTGATTGCGTGAATATTTCCATCGCAATCATCATAATCATGATCCTTAAAATCCCACTTGATTTTTCTAAAAGATATTGTTAGTGGAATCATGCACTCATCTTTGTTCCAGAAATTGTTCATATATATATATCACAGAGGGATCTGGTGGAATCCAATGCACTGCATTAGGTTCAATATATATATGAATGAATACATATTCATATTCATCAAATGAAGCTGCATCTTTACCATATGTAAATTACAGTCGCATAAGAGCAGGAATCTCCACCAAGAGGCTAAAAATCTGCATACGATGATGATGATATATAGATGACTTAGACGTTTGTGGGTTTATAGCAAAGAACATGCATATTCAAGTAAAATTTGTAATGATTCTTCTTTTTATCACATGTATAAAGGCATAATATGCGGTCCAAATGGCAAAAGTAGCAAAGCAAAAGGGCCAGAAAGAGTGCAAGAATCATCAGTTTATATTACTAGACAAGCATAGAGCCAATTTCGACATAGATACAATAATCTTTCTAGTGTGCTTTATTGATATTAGAATAGTCAAGTGGTAACTCCTCTTCAAAAGTATCCTGAAGTACAAGATTAAATTTCTGCTGTTGTTGATTTAAAAAAGGAGGGCTGCCCCTGTTATGCAGTCCATAAAAATCTAGGTCAGATGACCTCTCTCTTAATAAAAAAAAAACAATTAACTTCATTGAATTAAAGAAAAAATGATTATAAATTAAATTGAGTGAGACAGGAACTTCAGTAGAGGGGGCAAAGCACTCACTGATTTGTAGAGTATTAAAAATATACAACTTTATTATCTTTGAATACTATACAAAATAAAATCAATTTAATGAAAAATAATATAATTTAATGAAAATATTTGAATGAAAATTTTAAAATCTTTGAAAATATTATATATAATATGAGAATTTTAAAGTGTAAAAAATTAAATAAAATTTAATAAAGTTTATTAAGAATTCGAAATTTTAATATCTAGAAACACATAACACTAAATTAAAAAAGAAATGATGAGGACCTTTTGATAGTGTCCAGAATTTAATTAGACTTGTACATTTAAAATGCAGCTTACAAAACTTGATGAATAATATTTTTTTTTTTTTTTTTTTTTGAGGGGGAGGGGGAGGGGGATCTGAACCCTCTACCTTTAAATGGAGCCGATCTCATGGCTGGAACTAGCCAGTCCTAGACAAGTAATTCAACATTTAAATGCCTAGGGAAACGTCCCTAGGACTTGAACTCATGACCCTTGAGGTCATGGATACCCCTAACCACTTGAACCAAGTGGTGGGAGATAATAATATAGATAGGAAAGTGATTGAATTGTCTACTTAATAGCATTGTCCTTTTCAGATTAGCTTGTTTCTGCAATTTTCCTTTTTTGTTTTTCCTTTTTGTAGGTTAGTGTTCGTATATGGCAGCCTCTCGTTTAACTTTCAACTAATTTGATTAATGGAGATGGGGAAAAACATCCCAATCAAATTCATTGATGGCTTTGAACACACCTTCCCTTTATGAGAGCATTGTACCCCAAAAGATAAAGCCTCCAAATCCATTGAGGAGGGACTCTATATATATCAGTCTATAATTCCCCATCCATATCTATATTTTTATGATTTAAATCATTATAATGTAGGGATAATAATTCATTCTAGGAAAACTTTTTATTTATATAATCATGTTATATTATATTAATGAATAGATCATTCCACGTCTAACAAAATTGTCATGGTTTTATTAGATGGCGTGTAGTATCACTATGCTGTGTGTGTTTTAGGTTATTAAATTCTCAAAAAAAAAATATTAATGAATAGATTTTTTTTTTTTAGAATTTAATAACCTAAAACATACACACACAGCACAGTGACACCACACGCCATCTAACAAAACCATGACAATTTTATTAGACGCGGAATGGTATATATTCCTCATTAATGAATAGATAATCAATTATTTCCAAAAAAAAAATTAGATAATCAATCAATGAGTGAGAGATACAGTGTTCCCTTGTCTTTAAAGATATTATAAAGAGTAAAAAAAAGTAAATTCCTGCCATTTTTAATTAATTTGTAAATTAATTTTCATATGATATGAAAAAGAAAAACATATTTTGTATTGTATAGTCTGTTAATATTTAAATTATTTCATTTTTATTAATTAAAATAAATTAATGAATAATTATAGCGAACTAAATATCATAATTCATACATATATGTAAAGACATGAGTTTTGTCTTAAATACCATATACATGCATGCTTCACGAGTGACCAATTCGTTTATATGTATATCTCAATATGTTTAGTTGGTGATAATCATGGACTGATTCACTTAAGATGTGCACAATTTTTTTTTCCTGATGTCTCTAGTATCCAATAGTTGTAAAGATTTTGACTAATTTAAAATTCGAGTTGAATGGATCAAGGAGAAGGTAAAACTCTTCTAACACATGTTTTCTTCATATATAAAATTTAAATCCAAAACCCTTTAGTAGTACATTAGGTGGCATAATATGAACAATCCAACACTGCATATATAGAGTTTAGCTCTTATTGAATATAAAAAAAATATATATATTTTTTCACATTAAAATGAAAATTATGAAAGAATTTTAAGGCAAAGTTATAATTTTAAAAACTAAGTGAAATATATCTTAGAATTATTTAAAATATGATTTCAATAGGTAAATTTATTGATGAATATTTTTATTATTTGGATAAAAATTATTTTTTAGAGATTTTTTATGTTAGATTATACATAAAGAAAGTAAAATATAAAAAATAAATTTCTCACTATTCAGAAATCAATTTCATAAAAATTCTTAATATTATATTAAATAAAATTATAATTTTTATTATAAAAAATATTTTATCTTTGAATAATTTTATTTTATGTTATAAATTTATTTAAATTCAATTAAACTCGCAACCAATCCATAAAAATAATAATATACTGAGTTTAATTTGATAGTAAACGTAGCTACACTTGACTAATTACATCCTTAAAGAAAAAACAAAAATCAATAATATGATAAAGAGTGAGGCCTCAGCTTTCTACAGGTGTCAACATATTGTCAGATTCCTGAAAGAATTGATCATGTTTTATAATTTTAAAGCTGCCATGAAATTCTTCCATTCCCTTCTGTTTTGTTTTCATCTGCACTTCCGTTAATATTTTCTCTGTTTTTTTCTTCCTTAATAATGGAACGATGTAAATTCCCATTTTCACTTGCACAAGTTTTTTCGCGTTAATTAACTTGTTAATTTCAACTGATCAATACAACACACTGTAGTTTGCTGCCGGTTTATGTCAATTTCTGTACGATTACTTGACCCTCATTTCTTTCATTCTCATGTGCAAATCCATCATGTTTCAGAGTGTAATAGTGCGATATATAGTTCATTCACAGTTTATTATTGCCTGAATTATTGCAATATTTTTTGCATGTTAGCTTTCTGAGTTGCCCCACTTGTTGGTTGTCTGTTGATTAACATCATGTGGTTTTTTCCAGTAATTTTTCTGAAATTTCAACATCAATCCATTTATAGGCATTCTAATCCTGCAGATATATTCTTGTAATTATATTGAACAGATTAATTATTTTTTTTGTTGGTTCTAGCTAGTGGTAGAAAATATATTAGAGGATACATATCAGTCTATCACCCTCAAGTCATTGTTGCTATATATATGTGTCTAAATGACCCTTCCAGTAATAAATGGAAAGGAAAATATAGCTGGTGGATCGATATCAGCACCAAGTGCAAAAGGAAAGTATATCTGGTCGACCGAAAGTGACATGTGCATGCAGATGCTTCGTTGACGAACTTGACAAGAGCACAATCACACACAAAAGATTCTATGGATGATATTTTGTTACTTTCCATCGTTTTTCTTTCTTTGGATTCAGCATATAGAGTCAGCTCTGGTATATGAATCCACTGAATATATATATATATATAAATACAAAAACACACACATTTCTTAGCAATGATGGATGAACGAGCTAGACAGTGATAAGTTCACGTAAAAAATATAACTCAGATTAAAAAAAATGGATATAAATAGTATGTTTGATTCATGATTTTGGAGGTTGTACTCTGAGGCTTTATCAGAAAAACCAATGATATTTTATATATATAGATAGATAGGATATATATAAATCAAGTTGTGGTGCTGATGTCTTTTTATTGAACTAATGGACAAGAGCAAACTGAGATACTCTGCAGCAGAAGCAACTGTGCAAGACAAATAGACAATATATCATAATATGGGCACAACTCTTGTAGTTGTTAGAATCTTTCTAAATTTAACCAAAGACATTAGTTTAAAATTTGGAATGAGTTGTCTCTTTTTGCACCAAAATTGTGGCACATGTGGAAGCACATGATTTTTAATTTTCAAATCCACATTAAAAAAATTGTTGAAATGAAAGTTCTCTGCTAAGAAATTCAAGCTCGCATAAAGAAACAAAACAAGATCAAGGATAATTATATGGATTAAAGATAGTAAAAATATTCTAATAACTAATTTAATATAACTATATACATTAAGATTTAAACTTAAAACGTTATTTAAACGAAAAGAGATATTTACCAGCTGATCATAATAATTATTGGAATAAATAAATAACTCATTTTTAGTGTTTAGTGGTTGAAAATATTTTTAAAAGTTGCTATTTAATATTCTAAAAGTTAGATTAACTACTGCAATTAAAGAATTTTAACTTAGTGGTATTGGAATTATATAGAACTCTAAATATACTCAATTGAATCTTAACTGTGAAATTTTTTTGTTAGTTTCGGTTGTATTATATTTAATGGTTAAATTTATAACAAGTATAAAATATAAAGTATATATTGTAAAATCAACCAATACGATACTTGGAGTGGAGGTAAGAATCTCTCTCAATGAACAAGAGAAAGAGAAAACTTGCAAGCTAAGCTATGGGGCAAGAATAGGCTCTGATATACATATGATAGAGCGCAACAATAGCAGTTCTTTATTGCTTTTACTTGGCTTTTTCCAGAAAAATAATGAATGATTTTCTCCTAGTTGCAGACAACTGGTACACACATGTGGTTTCAGTAATAAGATAAGGAAGTTGGAGTGGGAGTCAAAAACAAGGTAAGTGGATGTTTGTTGTACAAAAATATAATACATATAGAACGTTGCTAATTAAACAATTATCAGACCAAAGAAATCTTGATCAAAAATAGAACGTTGCTAAACAATATACATGTTTGAGTTGAAAAAAAGATAAGTCCAATAATAAAAAGAAAAGGATCCAAATCCAAAAGAGAAAAAGAATTAATGGGTATCACTCATAAAGCTATTTTATATGATTCCTATAGCCATGTTAGAGGCAAAATGATGAGTGCAAGAATCAGGTTCCTTCTCTGTAATGGAGTTTGTGGGATATATAAAAAGATGGGATAAGGAAATATTATTCTGCAGAAAAGAAAAAAAAAAACGTAACCCCATTAATACTACGGTGTTAGAGAAGGAAAATAATTACAGAAAAAGCAATACCATGCATGTTTTATTGTCAATGTAAAAGGGCAAAGAAGCATCATTCATTGGAGCGGATGCATGCTACCTACATTAATACTGTTAGTCCCCACGTTCCCACTCTTCCAAATATGATAACCCTTCGCAAGAAACAAGCAGCAGCTTTCACACCACATATATAAAATGATCATTCTCTTGGAATACAATAAATTTCAGAATTTATATATATATATATATACATATAGCCTTTTTGCATTTTTATATTTTAATCTCGGTAGTGGCTCTCCTGATTTGATGATGATGATGGGTTTACCCTGAAAATTACAAGGATCAGAAGTCCTAAAGTACAGCAAAAGTAGAGCAGTGCTATGTGCTGCATTTTCAGCTGTTATCAGAACTTTTTTATATGTCTATAGACTATAGGTGCGAAATTGGATAAGAGCCTCGTATACCAAGTCTTGAATTTGGTCGTAAAGTTGGGTGCGAGAGGGATGCCAATTCAAATTCAAAAAGAAAACGGAAAACCTGACCAAAATCTGCAAAATAAAAAAGTTCAGAGACACAATATATATAGCTTTTCCAGCACATCAATTTGACTAATATTACCTAACAAGAACCATGACAGAGTTTGGTTAATTAAAAAATGAAATGACCACCACATATGTTACTAGAATATCAGCATTTATATATCGCCTTTTGCAGGACATCAAGTATGAATAAAAATTCTACATTTGAAAGTTATAGGAAATGTAAAAAAATATATAATTGGAAATTATTTATATATTTATAACCGTTGGAATCAACTGTTAGGAGTTGTTTTCACTTAAGTCATGTTTTGAATTTGAGCTCTAATGTATACGGTTACATTAAATTAGTCGTTGAAAAATATTTACTATCTTTATAGTCTTATTCGGATTCAACAGGTGATTTAAAAAAAAAAAATCTCATATATCTAACCCCTTCAGAGGGGTGTTATTTGATTCATAATTGTCATTTTCTAGCAGATCACATATATAGTATACTTTCCATTTAATGAGAACCCCTAGACGTAATTGTTGTGGGAATTTTTTTTTTTTTTTTTGTCTTTTCAAAATGTTTATATATATATATATATATTTTTTTTTTTTTCCCATTTTTGAGTAAGAAGAGGGTATGACTCCATGAAGGCTGTGTACCAAGTAAAAATAATGAAAGAAAATTATAATGTTCACTGGGTGTTGTACATGGAATTAAATGTTAGCATGGCCAATGGGTACTAGCAGTCTGGCAAAAAATTTTGGAACTGAATGGTAATACTTCATGTCCTTCAATGCAGTTCCCATGTGCAGTATCAGATTCAAGGTACATCCATGATCAATTCACCAGTATACAAATCAAGAGCAATAATCTATTTATTTTTTTTGGTCGTCAGAGGGGAGGGGGGTGGGGGAATCGAACCGCCCCCCTCCTCATTATCCCTCCCTAGGCGGGCCAGCAAGAGCAATAATTTATTATCATTATATAGCAGTTGTATTTTAATATGGTCAATTGATGAACATGGGGATCTTACCTAACTTGTCAATCACAAACTGTTTAGGATAATACAAGATGTGGGATGTTTTCTTAATTGAATATAGTGCTTTAATGATACTCTACTATGTTCATTTGCAAGTAAATACATGTACACATTGCCAATAAGAAAATTTCAGTCTTTTCCCAATTGGGAAATTGACTTGAAGATACCTTAATCATAGAAGTTTTTGAAGCAAGATGTAGGCATTGCTATATAAAGGATTTAATGCCCTTAACGTTTCATATCTTGGCTGCATTATGATCTGATTTCGTTTCACACCATTACTTGCCATCTAAAACAAGATAATTAGGATTGAAAATGACAATCATCTATAAGAAAACAAAATCCATGTTCACTTTTTGCAGAAGCATTGATGTTTTTGTATGTTTCCTTCCATAGAATTGAATTGAATTGATCATGTTTGAACTGCTCATGGGAAAACACCAAATTAGAGCATCATCAACACCCAGATCACAAAAATGGAAAATAAGTAATTGCACATATCTAAGTCAACATCAGTAAGATGAGCTGCCTGGCTAGCAACATTGATACCCTTCATGTGCAACCGTTCTATATGCATATAAATGAACCTAAAACTCTTTAAAATAGGCTTTAATAAGAAATTCATGTGCAACCGTTTAACCACCATGTTTAGCATGTACTGATATGACAGTGTGATATATATAAAAAAATCAAAATTTACTGGTTCAAATGTTACAAGATTTGAATTCACTGAGGTTCAAATTTTATATATGAAAAAGTAGATACTAAAAAAGTTTTGTTCCCTTATAAATTTATCTGACCCAATTTAAATTAGTAAAAATGCTTATTGCTGTCTGATATCAAAGATAATTAAAAAAATTACCAACCAAAAAATGTTTTTTCATGCAAAAACAATGACCTGAAATTTTTCATGCAGAAGTAGTGAGCTATCAAATACTGTTCTGCCTCGTCTAATAAATAATGGGTTAATTTCAAATTCAATTGAATTGAATTCAAATGAATGGTGTACTTCTTAAAAGACAAAGAAATGTACATACCCTTTGGAGGTGGTTTTCAGAGTACAGAGCACAACAAATTTGTCAGATGATATATGATTAATATATAAATTAAGCAAAAATTTTAGTGTTAATTTTAATGTTAATCATTTCAATTAATCATATCATCTTATCTCCTAAAATTATAATTCTTGGGCCATCCTCATCCACTTTCCTTATCTAATATCCAAAGGCTCCATAGAAAAGTGGTATATTACTATTTCTATGATCCCTTTTCTTTTTCTTTTTTCAATCTTTTTTCTCTTTGAACATTATTTTTTCTTTTTTCTCTTTGAAGAAGAAACAATGATGATGGGCCTACTAATAAAGTCCATCTTCACTTCTTGAGGCTTTTATGCTTAATGATGAAGATAATCTAAGAATAGAATATAATCACAACAGGCAAAAGGCCAACGGTAATGCTTTCTTATAAACATAATCATTGCAAATATTGCTACAAAAATACCATTAAAAAAAATTAAAAACCACAACTAGACAGGAATTATTTTCATCTAAACAATATCTTAAATTTGAGTTGTGATTTATATAGTCACGTTAAATTAGTTATTAGAAGACTTTTACCGCTCTTATGATCTTGCCCTTGCCCTAATCGAACCGAACAAATTAGACTTTAATGAATTTTAAATACTAGTAATTCAAAAAAATAAAAAAAATACAATTTTTTCATACTTTACATCTTTCAAATCAATTTTCAAAAATTACTAAAATTATAATTAATTAAAATCAAAATTACAGCTTTCTCAAACCATAATTTCAATTTTTAAAAAAAATCAAACAAAATAAAAACATTATTATTATTTTTTTTTGGTACTAAGCTTGTAAATGTAACTAAATATGGTATCTATATCTATCTATATAAATATATAAAAACTAAGTGCAACAATTGTACCAAGTCATGCTATTAGAGCCATGTAGTGCCATATGGCACTTTGTATGATTGCTAGGTGATATTCATTGTTTTTGCATTTTGATCTTGGCTTCCTAACTTAACTTATTGTAGTGTTTAATTCATTTACGTAAGTTAGAAGAATTGGCAAATGAATGGTCCATAAGTTACAAGAATTGGAAAATGAATGGTCCATAAGTTACAAGAATTGGCAAATGAATGGTCTTCAAAAGCTTTGAAGAAGCAAATATAAGCAAAGTTTTTCATTATATGTTGTTTTACATAGATTGTGAGTCTGGTATAGGGGATAGCTCTAATGTGAAACCTGCAACTGGGAAGGGGAGCAGGCCTAGAAGGCAGCATATGATGTGAGGTTGCCTTTGTCATTTTACTATAAAACACTTATACACTCGCCCCCTTCTGGCTCTCATCATATATAATCAAAGAAAACATGTGGACAGAACTGGGGTTCCATGCCATAGGATACTTGATCTGGAAAATCTTGACACAGGCCTATCGTAGACTTAGCCAGAAGTGCTGGTGTCAAGCGGTTTATACATTAGC
>CATIWK010562410.1:0-13536 GCA_949634005.1 Mallotus japonicus
GAAAGCAAAGAAGATAGTTCCTTCTTTAAGTTGTCTCGAATGATTCCATAAATTTTCTCTACATATGCCGCAAGCTGTTGCTTGAACAGCAAGGCTGGGTATTTAGCCTCTATTTGGCGCACTACCGCCAGTGCAGCAGCAGCAGCAGAAAGGTTGGAAGAGGGCGGTGCAGAGCGGAAACCCTATAATTGACCAAGAATGCAATTTAGAGGAACAAATCGTAACCTCGCAGGCAAAGTTCAGATAGCATAACATAAAAATGAATGAATCCTTCAGACCATGGCCATTCTCCCAAACAAGGATGGCTTCTTATTTGGTGCAGCAGCTGCCTTCAGACTTTTTTGGAGCAAAAACAACAAAGTAGATGTAGTTGATAACCAGTAAGCAATATGATCATTGTTATCTTCATTCTGCAAGGAAAAATAAAATTATTTTTTACATTGATTGTTCTGTGGAAACACACCATTTTAGTTGTGCTTTTCCTAGGCAGCACGACCCACAAAATGATGTATCCAGTTACCTCAATTGCAGAACCAATCATTTGAATGAGACGATCAAAAACACTTGTCTTTTCTGCTTCAAAGGATTTCCAGTGGAGAAAACATTTGTATATGGTAAATGCTGCAACAGGCTTTCCATTACTAAACCCAATGTTATTCATGACACAATTGATAAGAGCATCAATATTCTCCTGTTGCAAGAATAAGAACCAAAATGTTGGAATTTCACTCAAAAAGAAAATGAAAAGAAAAAAGAGAATTTAATAGATGAGGCAAATGCCAACCAGTAAGCAAGCACAACAGAAGAAACCCATCAACAAGCATTAAAAAGAAAGAAAATAATGACTGCACAAAACTCAACTTAATATAGATAATCAATTGAATAGCTTACATTGGCTCTGTGCTCTTCATTCATATGATGACAGTTTTCCAAACTCTGCAACTAAAAGGAATGTTAACTAACATGAGAAAGAGGTGAGAGGGGGAGAAGTGTGTGTGTGGGTGGGTGCATACCGGTACTGCTGGAATAGGTGGAAGATCTGATGTCTTCTTAACAGGCGTCTGGAGCAAAGATTGCTGCCGGAGAATATGGTTCTCAGTTTCCAAGTCAGTAAAATTTTCCTCAAACCTACAAATATGTAAACAAAATAAAAAACAGGGAGGTAACCATGAGAATCAACATATTACACAACAAATAAACATGACCACAACCTATGCATCTTCAGTTCAATTATTTTTGACTCCGCCTCCAGAGCTTGCTTCAATCTTTCTTCTGTCTCTTCAAACTTTTTCTCTGTTTCATCAATTTTCTTTTCCAAGGAATTAACCAGACCCTGAAATTTATTATAGAAATGTAATTGTTAAGAAAAAGAAATTCAACTTCATAATCTCCAGAGTTTGGAGAATAATACTTAGATGTCTGCTACCAATATATGATATACAGACTCCTAACAGTCAGCCTCCTACTACCTTGAGTTTTTCATTTTCTGTCAAAAGCTTCTCCACCATAGCATTATCAACTACCGGAACCTCCTGTATGACAGGTATAATCTCTTTGGCCTTTTCGGCAGCCTCACGTTCTTTGATGAGCATTTCTTTAGTTTCTTTGAACTGAAGTTGCATTTCTTGTAAAGCAGACTGCAGTTTAGCATTTTCTTGTGTTTTTGCTTTTTCCATGACAGCCTACGAATCAAACAAAATTTAAAAGTTTGAGAAAAAAAATGATGAGAATCATCATATGAGAAGAAAGAAAAATGATCCAGTGTCACTGTCAATGTCAAAGAGAGATTAGATAAGCTAGGTTCTTTCATACAGCTCTGTACAGTTACGCGTGTTGCTAGCTATGCTCGCCAATTAGGATCTCCGTATATTTTAAAGACATGCCATCACTTGCACAGATGAAAGCTCATAGTAAAAAATCTTGTTCCCTTGCATGCCCATTCACGATGAAAGTGGAAAATTTTGTTTGATCAAATCACACACATCTATTGGTGGGTTTAATGTCTATACTCTGTCAAAATTGAAGTATGTTTTTTTTTAAAAAAAAATAAACCATTGGAGTGTACAAATATACAACGCGGCCATAATAAAATGACAAAGTAATTGATGTAAGGAAACTTAAAACCCATAGCAGGTAGCTCAGAAAGTTGATCAGTTTGGACGAGAAAAATATTGGAGATCTATATAACAAATTTTCCAATCATAAACTATTATATATTACCTTCATGCCTTTCTCCAGCAGAAGTCTCCATGTCAATTCTTCAACTTGCTTTTCCAATTCATTTTTAGCAGCTTTAAGAGCACCAGTTTCCCTTGCAGCCTATTAATAAAAGGAACAATGCAAAGGAACTCAAATTTCAAACGCCCAATAACAATGAGAACAATAAGTTAAACTGATTCAAAAGGTCCACATAATGTCAGAAAACAAATAAAAAATGATAAAAGATGAACTGGAATAACTAGTGGGCAAAATGCTAATATAATGCAATCACATCCAAGCAATCCTCACATTAATGATTTACAGAATTCGAAGCAAACTCTACAATACAATTTTCGCTAAGTACATTTTTTTCCTGAAACAGAGTTCGCGGAATACCACATGCCCATCTGAGAGTACCTGGAGGTATTCTGTTGCATCTCAACCCAAACAAGTATAGCAAACATCTTCCTACCACACTGTCAAATGTGGGAATGACAGTTCAAGAATAAATAAATTGGCAAACATGAGATTTTCCCAATATAAGCATAGCAAGATTTTTCTTCCAAGGAATCTATTCTGACAAAATCATCATATTTGAGCAACTCATTTTAGTGCACGGCAGAAAATCTAATTGAATAAAGGAAAAAATGCTTAAAGAAGTGAGAGTTCCATCCTAAGCTGTTTCCGAAAAAATTCACACGATCTAATGAGAAATGAAAGAAAACAAAGAAGCTAACCCTCTTCAGTTTTCGTAGTTCTTTACGAGCAACTCTTCCTCTCCATGCACATTGTGTTGTAATTGCTGCTTTCTTTAACTCCATGAAATGTAACCGGGCCAAGAAATTGCGACATTGCCTCTGGGGTGCAGGGAAAAAATATCAAGTCATGCACAAAACAATACAAGGCATGAAACTTTTTAAGCGCCTTTCAGCATGTGCATAAGTAGCTAAAATACATTTAAACTTGATAGTAAATTCCTCAAGAATAATCTTTACCTGGATTACAATTGCTGCTCTAGTCCGCCTCCTGAAGCGTAACTCATCCCTAGCAGCCATCTGTAGGTCTGCCATTTGAGCAGCCCTAAGGAATACCTTTGTTTTACCAATCTGCAAAAACAAATGGAACCATCATATGAGTTCACAAGGAACTTTCCAAAGATTGATGTCCACCTAATGAGTGATCCAGTAGCAAGGGCTACAAGAAAATGCTGTAGCTGCTTATCCAGCAGGTTCTAATGATCAGATTGACAATGAAAATCAAGACTGCCAAACTTGCAGAGTAGTAACCAAACAAACACAACATGATGCATAATATTTTAACGATAAACTTTACTGACAAAGATGGTACTCATGATGATACTATTGAAACAATAAAATTGTAGTAAAATCTATTATTAAAGGAGGATTAAAAATCACTTCTCAGGTAATTACCTGATAACCTTCAAGTCCCACTTTCTCCAGAATCATCTTGCAAGCAGCAATTTCATCGGAACTAGCACAAAATTATAGTGTAAAACAGTCAGAACCTTCAAATGCTGCAGCAAAGATTCTTAGTGCTAATATATGATAAAATACCTGCCTTCCAAAACCTCTGGAGCGAGAATGCCAAATCGGTATAAAAACTCATCAAATGGTTTTCGAGTAGGGTACCCAGCACAACTAATCCTAATTGCTTCCATGACTCCCTGCAACAAGGCACATGATAGATTGGATATCAGATATTGAGGCAGTTCTAACTACAAATTCAACATAGTATTGTTGAAGTTAGTGAGACTTAACTTGATAGTTGAAATTTTTAGTTGGTGTAACTAGTTTAGTTTGCTGTCAACAGCTGTTCTAGATATTCTGTATATTTTTGTTTCTAAAATCTTCTAGAAGCTGTAGTAGGTGTAGTTGGTTGATGTATATGGTGGAGCTTAACTTCGGCAGAAATTAAGGCTCTTGAAATTATGGGTGTTAATTGTAGATTTCAGTTCAAAGTGTTTTTTTTACCTTTAGAAGCTGTAATGTTGCTGCTATATAACAGTAGTTTTGTTAATGCAAAAGTGTGTGGGTTCAAGACATTTTTTATTGTTCTTAGTTCTTTGTTTCTTGACTCTCACCGCCTCAACAGTGGTAACAGAGCTCCATTCCTTCGGGACTGTGAGGTTCTTTAACTTAAACGTAAGTTGAGTGAAAACACTTGAGAGTTGAGTGTAAACACTTGAGTTTGAGTGAGTGAGATTAGTTTTTATTCCAATGCCTTCTTCAAATACCTCAGCTCCTCCAATTCCCATGTTCAATGGAGAATTCTATCATGTGCGGCTGTCAAGATGAGATTTCATTTGAGATCTCAAGGCTTATGGGATGTGGTGATGATAGATCGAGATCCTCCTCCATTGAGAGCAAATCCAACTATTGCTCAAATGAAGGAACATGAAGAACAGAAGTTAAAGAAAGATAATGCCATTACCTGTATTCATTCAGATCTTGCTGATCATATTTTTACAAAAATCATGGATTTGGAAACACCAAAGCATGGGATAAGTTGAAGGAAGAGTATAAAGAACGTGATAGAGTGAAGAAAGTGAAACTTCTTACTCTCAAGAGAGAGTTTGAATTAATGAAAATGAAAGACAATGAAACTCTTAAAGGCTACATTAACATATTGATGGATGTTGTCAATAAAAGAAGGCTACTTGGAGAAGATTTTTTAGATCAGCTTGTAGTGGAGAAAATTCTGATCTCCATTCCTTAAAAATTTGAAGCAAAGATCGCAGCCATAGAAGTCTTGTGATCTTGAAACCCTTTCAATAACATCCTTGATAAGTAAGCTACAGGTACATGAGCAAAGGGTCTCTATAATGACTGATGAACCAATTGAAGGTGCTTTATATGCACAAAACAAATGTGGAAGAAGAGAACAACGTGACAACACCAACAAAAGCAAAGTTTCAAAGAGTTTTGGAGCAGCAACCAGAAAAGAAAAATTTCCACCTTGCAAGTACTGCAAGTGGACTAATCATACTAAAGAAAATTGGTGGTTCAAGGACAAAGAGAAACCAGCTTATAAATGCAATTTTTGTAACAAATTGGGGCACACTGAGAAATTTTGTAGAAAGAAACAAGGCCAACAACAATAAAATCAACCTCAAATTGCAAGCAATGTTGAAGAGCAATTTTTAAATCAGCATACCACTAATCTGGTGCAAGAACAAGAAGAGCATTTGTTCATGGCAACTCAGGTTTCTTCGTAGAAAAAGGAAGAACAAATCTGGTTTTGTTGATAGTGGCTGCACAAGTCATATGGCTAAGGATGAAGCTTCTTTCACTTATTTGGACAAAAATTTCAGAACCAAAGTGAAGCTAGGCAGTGGAGATCAAGTTCAAGTTGAAGGAAAAGGGCATGTTTCTATTTAAACAAAGCAAGGTATGAAAATAATTTCAGATGTTTTGTTTATACCATCTTTACAACAAAACTTGCTTAGTGTACCTCAGTTGGTTGAAAAATGTTATTATGTTGTGTTCAAGAATCATTCATGCACAATTTTCAATCAAAATGATGATGAGATAATTGAGGTTAAGATGGTTAACAAAAGTTTTTCATTAAGCTTTGATTCTTCAAGTTTAAATTCTGAGAAAGCCAAGGATGTTGAAGTTGATGAAAAGAAAGATAGTCAAGAGAAAGGACGAGTTTCAAAATTATTTCTTTCAACAAATTCAGCTTCTAGTTCAAAAATTCAAGATGCAAGTGCTGTTGATACTTCAGACAAGCTGAATTCTTTGAGTTCTCAAGCACAAGAGAGAAAAACAACCCAAGAAAAATGCTTATTCATTTCTCAGAATTTTCAGACCACAAAGAAAACACCGAAGTTCAGAAAATGGCAGCAGAGATGCACAGAAAATGCTCCAAAATCAGAGAAATATGAAGATATTCAGCTGCAAAAGCTTAGTTCAAAAGGCAAGTTGCAGAGGGCTTATGTAACTCAAGCTTTAACCTCTCAAAAGATGTTTTTGGACATGTCCAATTCCCATTTCAAGGAGGTCAAGTTCCATTTTCGTAGAGAAGTTGAATGGGAGCAAGAGATTTGTTTTGAGTATTGCAAATCTGAAGAGCAAATTGCAGACATAGTCACTAAGACACTGCCTTAGGCTAGATTTGAAGAAATAAGAAGAAGACTTGGAGTCTCAAAACAAAGTGTCAAGGAGGAGTGTTAGTGTAACGAGACTTTGTTTAGGTACTTTAGTCAAGATATTTTGCTGTTTTTTTTGCTAGATTTCAGGAATATGATGATGGTCTAACTTCAGTAGTTGAAAAGTTATGGCTGTTCTTATTTTTAGGTAACTAGTCTTCCTCAAATTATGTAGATTTGGTAGTAGTTTCGTTTGTAACTAAACTGCTATATAAAGCAGCTCTTGTTAATGAAAGCGTAGAAGAATTATCCAACTTAGTCTTTACTTAAAATTTTCATTTTAGAACAGCAGAGGTTTTCCTGTGCTTCAAGCGATCTTGAAGCTCTTTATCTTAGTTTCAACAGTGGTATAAGAGCTTTCATGGTCTTTAAGGGACCTGTATTTGTTAAAAAAAAATCAAGAAGAGTTCAAGCAAGGCCTACCAATCATGAAGAAAAAGAAGAAGAAAAAGAAATTTTTTCAGCTCTGAAATCTTAGTGTTTCTGCTACAGTATTTTGAATTTTTCTGCAGATTTTCAATTGCTTTATGTGGTAAAATGTTTTAACTTTGTTTCTTCATCAATTTAAGATCATTTAGAGCAAGTTAATCAAAATGTTTTGAGAATTTCTTTAAGAAATCAGTTTCAAACTTTTAGATTTCTCAAGAAATTTCAGATTTTCAAGATCAAGAATGATTTCATTTAGTTTTTTACAAGAGAACCAAAGCTTTCAAAAGAGTTTGAAATAAAATTTCAGACCTACATGTCTTTAAACTGTAACAGAATTTCAGAGATCAAGAGTGGACCTTGGCATGTCCGAAAACTACCTAAGATGGACCAGCCATGTCCTTAAACTGAAAAAGATTTGAAGGACCAGCATGTCTTTAAATTGCATTCAGAATTTCAGAATCAAGTTTGGACTTAAGTATGTCCTTAACCTACTAGAAATTTCAGACCTAAGCAAGTCTATAAAGTGCTAAAATGATTTCAGACTTGATGGAGAATAGTTTCTCCAAAAGACAAGAAGATGGAGAAGAGTTTTCTCCAAGATGATTTGAAGATTAGAGATAGTTTCTCCAAGAAGACTAGTATAAAAAAATGCAGATTTCTGAAGGATAATGAGAGTTGATCTTAAGGAGGAGGTTTTAGTTGCTGAGGGTCACCACCAAGAAAAAATTTGCAGATGTTAAAAAAAACAGTGCAGCAGTTGCTCCAAGAACAAAAGCTTTGAAAGAAAGAACCTCCAAGATAAAAATTTTGATGTCTCAAGTCAAATCTCAATGAGGAGTGTTGAAGTTAGTGAGACTTAACTTGATAGTTGAAATTTTTAGTTGGTGTAACTAGTTTAGTTTACTATCAAGAACTGTTCCAGATATTTTGTATATTTTTGTTTGTAAAATCTTCTAGAAGCTGTATTAGGTGTAGTTGGTTGATGTATATGGTGGAGCTTAACTTTGGCAGAAATTAAGGCTTCTGAAATTATGGATGTTAGTTGTAGATTTCAGTTTTAATTGTTTTTTTTTTTTTTTTACTTGTAAAAGCTGTAATGTTGCTGCTATATAACAGCAGTTTTGTTAATGCATAAGTGTGGGAGTTCAAGACATTAATGCAAAAGTGTGGGAGTTCGAGACATTTTTCATTGTTCTTAGTTCTTTGTTTCTTGGCTCTCACCATCTCAACAAGTATACTAGATATAATGGACATTAAAAAATCTCACCCCGCGTCGCAGTTGTTGAAGAACATTTTTACTCTGAAAGATTGCTGGCTTAAGAAGATTGTTGGGCTTTACACAGCGAATGTAATGTGGCTCAGTTGCACTGAGAGTTTCAAGCAATGATTGCAGTTGTTGCTGCATGAAGTAGATAACAACAGTTCAATAACATAGGACCAGAGCACATAACTGCACAAAAATGAAAAGGAAATACTTCGCACCTTAAACAGAGAACCCATTGAAGAGAACTTGAACTGTTTGGAGGATGCTTCAGCTAAAGGGGGAAACAATCCCTTAACAAAGGAACATTTAGAAGCACTTAAGAGTGCCTGATGTCCGGCAACAACATAGTCTTTGTTCTTGTCCAGAAACAGTTCAGTTTGATATGTGACCTGGTTAATAATTCTATGTTTTGTCAATATATTTCAAAACCATTTTTTTCTATACAGGAAAACAGAACTAGTGCTGAACCATAACAAAAAAAGAAAGCGAACTTACATCACCGGCATAATGGCGAATTGTAAAGTCACTTCGAGATAATTCTGGCTTGCTGAACCGCTTATGATTTTTAAATGTCCGGTACAATAGGTCGTCAAACTTTTGATGTGTTGGACTTGGATACTGGCTGCACAAAACAAGTCACAGCCATGTTACCATGGAGAATGGTCAATACTAATGTAAAATAGAAGTAAATCTGAGTAGTAAGGTTGCAATTATGATTACCAAGCCTCATCAAGAAGAGCAATTATGCCATCAGGTTTCTGAAAATTAACAGAAAAAAGAAAACCTCCAAAATAAGTCAAATATTGTGAATGACATGTATAATAAGGGGAAACAAGGAATACCATAAATTCGAAGAAAAAAATGTCCATTTAGTTCAAAAAATCTAGAAAAGCAGTAAGCATGCAATTCCTAATAGCCAGTAATAAAATTAATTAAACAGTTTAACACAAATACAATCATAAGAGTATAATGTAATGAATGTTGCCAATTAGGCTACATCTCTTTTTATGAAGCAAGCTTTATCTGAAGTTTCAAAGCAAACTTATTACTGTAGAACATCGTTAACGTGATGTCAAGCAAGGACTTAACTTATCATTTAGTACTCAATCAGACCAACTAACCAATTACACTCCAATGCAGAGGTTGGAGAAAAATAGACCTTTTCAATGAGATCCAAAACATCTTGATTATCAATAAATTCAATGTAGCTCCAATTAATCTCTTCTTTTGTATATTCTTCTTGCTCCATTTTGAATACATGCTGCACAATAGATATTTAGGCATTAAAAATATGAAACAGAATGAAGAAATGCAACAGCATCTAAAGCAAGTAGCCATGAATTTCCAAATGTACCTGATTGTAATGCTGCAGAAGTTTTTCATTTGCAAAATTGATACAAAATTGCTCAAAACTGCAAGAACAGTATCATACAAACAATCAGATGAAAGAATCAAACAAGCATCCACCAAAGGTCATATAACTCTAATGGAATGCGCATCAGAGAAACAAACTCTAGTGCCTGTCATCAACTCAAAATCCTCAAAATGGTATGCGAGAATCACCAGGTGATAACCAAGTCCACTTATGTCCACACCAGGAATTAACTCAACATTCCCAATGAAGTTTCAGGAACATCACGAAAGCAGGAAGACTAAGCTGTAAGGTAATTTTGCCCAACTACCATAATTCTAATATCTTCCACAACCAATATATATGACCGTAATCAGTGTCAAGAGATCTATATTTTTTTTTGTCTTCCTATACATCCAACCATACATAAATAGAACTTATATTGCCTCAGGACATGATGTCAGGCATGAGGCACTTAGATCGAACAATCAGTTCTCTTACAGAACCAATCCCTCTAAATAATGAAAACAAAAGGCATACCAGTTAAGCACCTGTTTGTCTTGAAACTCTCAAATCCATAAATATCCAACACACCAATTAAGGACTTTGAGTCAGGGTCTTGACCAATTAAACTATTAATCTTATCCACAATCCTGCAAAAAAAAAAAGAGGAAAGATGAGCAGTTCACAGCATAGCCCAATATGGGCTGACCTGGTGCACAAAGTGCTCCCTGGCTTACTGCAGTGGCAGGGGAAGGGCGGGTGCTCCAAACGAATGTTCATGACTAAACAATGTAAAAACTGATATAAGCAAGGAAATGAAATAACTTTCATCAGATAATGCGAGTGAAACTTACCAATCAAACAACCTTGAGTACACAATTTTAGCCAATGCATCCCTACTAAGCGCAGCAGATTCAGGATCCAGCCACTTTGTAATCGTTTCATCACGTGTCACAATTACACGTTTGCAGAGGGAGCCCTCTAATAACTTCGCATCACACCTAATCAAAATTCTGATTCAGAAACCACAATTCCTTCCATTCCAAAAGCATATGGGGTGCACATGTTTTTGACAATAGCATGTCTATTAGTGTGTGAATGTGCAAATAAAATTGCTCATTTACATTAAAAGCTCAGCAGCAGTTTGTAGATGAGACCGAGATTTTTCATCTTTAGGGACTGATGAGTCTATTTCGTTCCCTTTTGCAAATTCAATATTCCCAATATGGAGGATTGCAGCCACAACTCGAAATATGGCATCCTGAAAAGGGTAACAAAAAAAATGAAGGTTTATGAGATTTTGCACTTGAATGACTGCTTTTTTCACTTGAAATGCCTCCTTACAGTTACCTGCTCATCAGAACCTATTCCAACAAGATCCATTGCCTCCCTTGTTGCAATATATTCTTTAGCATCATCAACACCATCCAATTCATAGCAATTAGATTGATTCAGATAATGAAATGTCCTTGGGTTTCCCAGTTTGTACCTCTGAACATCCTGATGAATGACAAGGAAAACAAATAATGAGACATGTCTGGAAGTAACAAAAAAAGAGCATTTGAATATCTGTTGAACCTTCAAAATGATAAATTTAAGTGCCCCAGTGCATTTCTAACAGCACCTACTCATGTTGACAGTACTAGGCAGCAACAGAAAAGTTTTAGGAATGATGAGGTTCACATAGGTGAGGGAGAGGAAGGACCATTATGTGCTTTAAATAAAAGCAGCACGCTATTATTTAAAAATATATATATATATATATATTAATAGTAGCACAATATCCACTTATAATTTTGTTAAACTAAAAACCAACAAAACTCCAGTTTATAATAGTGACAAGAAGAAAATTCACTTTCCATGAGGCAACAATTAGTAATCCAACATGCATTACCTCTGATGGTGCAGCACAAAGCATGTAGAAGCAGTGATAATTTCTTTCAGAATCAGAAACCTGACAAACACGTGATCTTTCCAGCAAATAAGTTCTGATAGCAGCTCCTGAAATTCTTCCTCTCTGATCAAACTGAATACCCACGAACTTACCAAATCGACTGCATCATTCAAGGAACCAAATAAGAAAACAGCTGAATCACATGCATGTTAGAACATCCACAAACCATATAAAGAATGTTTTTGTCCTATATCTTCCCACCTCGAGTTATTGTTCCTAACAGTCTTGGCATTCCCAAATGCTTCTAAGACAGGATTGGACTGCAAAATGATGAAAACAATACAAATGCAAGTATCATCAATCATCTAAATATATCAGATTGAGTAATTGTTTCAAATCTACCTGTAGCAGACTGAAATCAACGCAATGTATTACCTCAAGGATTTGCTGCTCAACAGTTCTCCCCTCAGTAGCAGCTATCCCTCCCACGTATGCAAGATAACGCATGAGCAATTTTGTGCTTTCTGTTTTACCGGCTCCACTCTCACCACTAACTAAAATCGACTGACTTTTTCCTTCATTGATCGTTAGCCTGCATCAATAAGCAATAATATTTTCAGTTATCAAATGAGTACTGAAAACAACAAATAGAAATGCTACCATAAACTTGAAATAACATACCTGTATGCAGCATCTGCAACAGCAAAGGGATGTGGACTCAGCTCACCAAAAGCCATCCCTTCATATTGTTCCATCATATGGCTATCATAGAGATGAGGCAGCATTCTAAAAGGATTGACAGCTATTAAAATATTCCCTGTGTAAGTCTGGAGGCCAAATTAGTGTATCAGCCAATGAGTCTTGATAGATAAGGACATGCAGAATATGGAAAGCAAAGCATGAAAAATATCCCAGTATCCATCAAAACATAAGACAAGCAAATAGGAAACATAAAAGCATGCATCTAGATAAATTTAATTATGCCACATTCACTCTCCAATAGAAATTGCTTATGTATACTCACATAAATCTCGTTCATATCATATCTTGATCTTAAATTCTGCAAGACTCCTGGTTCAGGTTCATGCAAATAAGCCAGCTTTGTCATGTCATCAACTCCACATGGTGGCGCTTCAGCATCTTTAGGATAGACATCGGAAGCTTTAACATCAACCTATTCCAGAGTGATGCAGAAAAAAAGGGCACACGGTCAGCACCTATATTTTCTTAGTGTTATAGATTCTCAGAATACAAAAACAACATTTTCCAGCTTTAAAACTCATGCAGCAAGAAACAAAGCACATGGAGAAGAAAACAAGATGAAATAGAGAATCTTGATATCTTTGTTCATTAACTTGGCATTGTTATTTCAGCAGTTGACAATTAAAAGTTTAAAACTAATTGAGGTTGAATTATACATTAAAGATGGGCTTTGAGGAATGGCTGTAACATCACTCACCGTTTTGTCATTTGTGCAGAGGACTTTAATGTCTTCACCCTTAATCTCCACAACTTCACCATCTATCCAAGCTACATCAGGATCTTTCAACCAAACAAGAGATCCTACAACCGGAGTGACAGCAGTAGCCTGCAAAGCCAAAGAGTGTCAATGGCTCAAGGTTTTCTGCTTCTATTTAAGCAACAAATTGTATTTGTAAAAAACACACACTTCAAATTATCTGCATCAATAGTTGAAATGGCAAGAACGATGTCTCTTTGTTTTTTCAGTATCAACAGAAGAGAGAAATAAAATTAAAAAAGATTCCAGGACTAAATAAAAATGTGCCAGGTAACGTTGCCCACTGGATGAAGTTTATCATTGATAGTTGTTTCATAACTGAAATGCAGGCGATCGAACAAAGTTCCATACCCCATGTCAAATCATCCAATTCGTTGAGTAGAAAGCACGCAGAAAAGAAGGGCGGGAAGCAGCTAATGCAAAAGCAGTCGCACAACTTGCAACTGAAGGTGGCTTGATGCAGGATTTTGCTTGAGCTTTTATGGGGGCAGCATTGCCAGGATATTAGCTCCTGTCCAAGGATGAATGCCAGACCATGGAGTATCTTGGTTTGTGGAGAATTACAGGGCCAGAGGCCGCAGGAAAGTGATTTTAGAAGCAGAGAATCGACATTTTAGGGTCCAAACTCAGGAATCTTATGATAGTAAGCAATTTAGCTTTAGTGATGGCCATTAAGACACTTTTGCAGAAAGAATGGAAAACCATG
>CATIWK010562745.1:0-13136 GCA_949634005.1 Mallotus japonicus
TCTCAGTATCGCCAAACATAAGGGTTTCTCTCGTCTCATTATTGAGACTGACTCCCTTATGGCAGTCGAGGCGCTCCATGGCAGGGCTCAAATCTTTGGCAATAGCAGCCACTTGATAAGATCTATCAAGTCTCTGCTGGAAGAAAATTGTGCTATTCAAAGCATCTACCAAGGAAGGGATTCTAACGCCTGTGCAGATTGGCTAGCCAAAGAAGGAGCCCGATCCAACTTTGAGGATCTTACTATTCTCCCCTTCCCTCCTGATGGAATTTGCTACCTCCTGTCCAAAGACCGTGCTGGCCTAGTTTCTAGCTCCTCTGGCTTTATTTAGTTTTCTTTTTGTTTCGGGCTGTTGCCTTGTTTTTCCACCAAAAAAAAAAAGAGTACAATTTTAATTGATTACACTTAATTTAGTCATGAATACTTTTCTCAATGATAAATTGAATTATAATTTTGACTACCACCTACCAATAAGATGAAAGTTGGACTGAAATTTGAAATTATAATGGCAGATGTTTTTCAAGGGGAATTGCAATTCTTTGATTGATTGAATTTAATAAATACATCTTTAAAGGTAAAATACAATTATAGATATTTTTTTTATATAAATTTAAATTTTTCTTAAATGATGATAATTTTTTCTATTTTTTTCAATAATGTTGATTTTTCATATTTTATTCAGTAGCCGTTACATATCAAATGCTTTAACCCATGATAGAATGTTTTACCATTAGTATATGACATTTTTTTTCTTTGGAACTTCTACATATGAATGAAAATAAAGGAAAACGAATAGTTACTCATTTCCAATGTATTTTATTACAGTTCTCCATGACATTAAATCGTAATAATAATGAATGTTGACTCCAAAATCAACAGATGTTGTACAACTCGAATTTTATTTTGCAAGTGGTGGTGGTAAATTAAGGACGATATGGAACAGGGATCAACTTAAGATCTGTTTTTCTTTTAATTGCGCCACCCACGGATTCTGACATGTCAAGAGTTTCAGGGGTTACTCCATCAGGAAGTTTCCAGTCAAAATGATACAGTAATTTTGCGAGGATGAGCTCTAGATTAGTTATGCCTAATGTCATGCCAGGGCATACCCTTTTTCCTGAACCGAATGGAGCGAACTCCAGATGATTACCCTTGTAATCCAGTGAACTATTCAGGAATCTTTCAGGTCTGAACTCCTCTGCTTCACTCCACACTTTTGGATCTCTTGAAATTGCCCAGATATTAACCAGAACTTTAGTTTTGGGATGCACGTCGTATCCGTTAATCTTTGTTCTTGCCCTGCACTCTCTTGGAATTAAGGGAATGGCAGGATGTAATCTCAGAGTTTCTTTGATGACTAACTTCAAGAATTTTAATTCATGAAGGCTTGTTTCGTCAACATATCCGCTTTCACCAAAGACTCTCCGCACTTCTTCTTGTGCCTTTTTCATTGCTTTTGGACTTCTTATCAACTCTGACAGTGCCCATTCTGCTGTTTTTGAAGATGTGTCGCTACCAGCCCCAAACATATCCTGCAGTCACTAACTTTATCAGTTCAGGAACATCTTATATACTCATTCAATTACATTATTAGAATAGGGAAGAATACATTCAATTAAAATTAATTAACTGACCAGAAAGGTTGCTTTGATGCTGTCATTGGTTAAAGGGACTTCAAGGTCTCCATTTTCCTGAAGATCCAAAAGAACATCAAGAAGATTCTCAGCTTCGCCCTGATCATTATTTTTACCAGCCTTTCTGCTGGCTTTGTGTTCCTCTATGATTTCGTCAAGTATCTCATCTGCTTCTCGACGCAAGGCCTCAAGGCTAGACCTATCTCCACTAATCATGTGGAGCAATTTAAAGGAAGGAAACACATCAGCAACGCTGAAGCCTCCTCCTGCTGCAACCACGCTGTCGATGACTTTTATCAGCCCTTCCTGGTTCTTGCATTTCTTACCTATGGAGGTTCTCAACATAACGGAATTTGTTAAAGTGAACAAATCATGAGTTAGATTGACCGTAGTTCCAGCTCTCGAGTGAAGGTGTTTGATAAAATTGGAAACCTCATCTTCCCTGACTGATTTGAAAGATTGAACACGCTTAAGGCTGAGCAACTCCAGCGTGCAGATCTTTCTCAGTTGTCTCCAGTGATCTCCATACGTACCAAATACAATATCATGACGATTGTAAAGCACAATTTCTGCCATGAGAACAGGAGGTCTTTCAGCGAAGGTAACATCCTGGACTCTCAGCACTTGTTTGGCTGCCTCTACCGATGAAACGACTATAGCAGAGACTTCTCCAAGTTGAACAGTCATGACAGGTCCATAAATTTTGGACAAGTCTCTGAGGCGGCGATGGGGTAG
The DNA here is from genome assembly GCA_949634005.1 of Mallotus japonicus. Classification (NCBI taxonomy): domain Eukaryota; kingdom Viridiplantae; phylum Streptophyta; class Magnoliopsida; order Malpighiales; family Euphorbiaceae; genus Mallotus; species Mallotus japonicus. Next base: position 2,370 of record CATIWK010562745.1, read on the forward strand.
GTCTCCGACTAGCTGGTGAATGTTACCTATTAAAGGCAACTGCCAGGGTCCTGGAGGAAGGATGGAGGCGGTGGTAGTGGTGGAGGCCCCGGATGAGTCATCCTTCTTATTATTATTCAATGACAAGCATGCTTGTGGGGGTCTAGCAGCTAACTTAACTGAGGAAAAGGAAGAGAAAGGAGTAGTAGTGCTGCCACCACCTTTGGTAGAAGGTGCGACTAAAAATGGTGGTAATGTTTTGTTAAGGAAACTGGAGTGTAAAACAATAGCTGGTTGCAAATACATTTTGGGGAAGTAGATGGATGGATGAGACTTACTTATCAATTTTCTCTATTTATATATATTTCCAACTCGATCTAAACACTCTGCCTGTATGTGGTTTACGCATTTAATTTATAGATAAAATCATTATATTTGCAATTACTATTTTAACTAGTTTAGTGATTTGATTTGATTTGATCTATATATATTTATGCATTTTTATTTAATGACATATATATATTCGTGACTGATCTACCAATCAAGTTGATTATTCAATGAAGACGATGATGTGATTTTGAGGGCGAAACTATGCATTCTGAATGACAATTAGCTAGTTAGCTATCATATTTGATCGTTCAAAAATTTCATTAGTAAAATGTACTTCAATATTGGACTGCGCCGCCCAAATTAATAATATTCTCCAACTCTTGTCTGCAGCTACTTTGGACAATATGCTTCATGCATCAACATCATTCTAATTTCTTTGAAAATTATATATGTATAAATACACCTAACATGAAGATATATAGTGGGTTTCTTTTTAGTCAAATTTGACTGTTCATGTATTTTCCAAAAAGATACTCTTAATTTCTTGCAGAAAGCACATGGAAAGCTTCAACACGCTATACCAGTAGATCACTGCATGAACTCTCTTCTGAAACAAAATCTTTTTAATGCTTTATTGTTATTCTTTTTCCGTCAACAAAGATCAGCCCAGTGATGATGGCTCAAGTGGGAAGAATGTTTGAAAATTTTTGTATTTAGTTTCCGTGGTCAATTATGATGAACTTTTGAATTAATATTAAACAAAAAACAGCGCCAAGTGATTCTTGTCCTTGTATAAGTAAGAAAGTGATCATGACCATTAGCAATAATCTAAATTTCGGTACGTGTAGCTGACTTTCTGTGACTATACAGCTGCCACTTCCCTTTGTCTTTGGACACACAACGACGTAGTACAAACTTAAATTCCTAGATGTGTTCGTCATTATTGTCAACTATTTTGTCCATATATCTTACAAAGTTACAATACACCAAGTTCCTACATGATTTTTTTTTCACGTTGAAAATTAATCTTTTTTTTTTTACCTAACGTTGAAAATTAATCTTACACATGTTTTTAATTAGAATAGTAATAATATTAGTTTATTTTAGATTACACTTAGCGTAATAGAGGTCAAAAAGAAATTAAAGAAAGAAAAAATATCATTAAACTTTTTTTTTTTCTCAATTCCATGTAAGCCTCTTGCTCCTCGATTAAATAAATAAATAAATAAAGTGAGAAACTAAAATAGATAAATAATTTTTTTATTTTTCATACTCGCATTTTCATAATTTTCACTAATTTGAGGAGAAAATAAGTTTTATAATATGTTACTTTTAAAAATTACATTTTAATAAAAATTTTGAAATAAAAAAGATAAACATATATGAGAAATAAAGTAACTATGTTTTTTTTCATGTTTTAACCAAATATAATTAGAAAAGTAATTACATTTTAATTGTTTATTCTTTTTGTTTTCCATTAGTTTTTTCTTCTATTTATCTAATATAATAACATATCAACTAATCTTCCCACAAAATAGATACCAACTAATGTGGAAACTGGACCGGAGAACTTAATTTAGCATTCAAAATCACACTAAGATAATAAATAAATAAATAAAAAGTTGACATGTTGTATCAATTGATACAAAACAATAAAACTCGTTAACCATTAGGAGCTGATGAATTGTTGAATGGGAAATTAAACATAGCTAGGTAGATTAAATGATGGATGAAGAGAAGACAAGAACATTTGATTTATAATATATATATATATATATATGTGTGTGTGTGTGTTTATTTAATTATTTATTTATATATTGAATGTATTATATTTAATGATTAAATTTATAATAAATAAAAATATATTTTATTTTTATTAGTTAAATATAAAATAATTAAAATACATATTATAAAATTTATCATTGAATTTAATATATTTAAAATAGATAAAAAATTTCGAACTAATATATAACGGAATTTTTTTTAATCTAAATCATCAATCTCCCAAATCAATTAAACTTTAATTAATTTGATTGGATCCTAAGACCACAAAAACAGCAAATATCTCCCAACAACTAAATTTCTCTTAAAAACTATTTTAATCCCTCAATCTTTTTATCTTTTCAATTTAGTCCAGAAATTTTAAAAAGTTTGAAAGTTTATTTCTCCTAAGCTATGATACCACTAAGGATGAGTCTTCTCTTACTAGGCAGAATCAAAATAAGTTTCAAAATTTTCTTATTTTCTATAAACGCATATAAAATATGGACTTATTTGCAAAAAAAAAATAATAAAAAAAAAACTTTAATTCTAAATTAAAATATTAATTATGGATTATTTAGGTACTAGAAAATATTTTAAGTGATTGCTATGAAATTAGATAGAAGTTTGGTATCTAAAAAGATACAAATTAAAAGTTTGGTAACCAAATTGAAACAAAGATAACGTTCGGTACCCTCCTGTGAATTGAGTGTTAAAAATTAATGATTAAACATGGGTGACATGGTGAATATTTCATGAATATTCTTTTGCAGGCTGCCACATCATCATCGCACCATCAGGTCACTGGCGGATGATAATTAAATTAAAGTTGGGTACTTGAAAAGAAATAAATTAAACTTTAGTATTCAAAATAAAATAAATACAAAATTAAATACCAACCCATATTTTTAACTCCATCAACATCACTACTCTAACTTAAAAAATCACTTAAATAAAAACAGTTCTCAATAATTGGTAATAATATACGACATAATGCTTTTACACCATATTCTCAATTTCTAATCAACATTAATTAAAAAAGCTGGTCAGTTGGTGGATTTGAAAGTCAAATATGAAGAAAAGGAAGGTTGCATGCTACTTAAAAGATTTTACGTGTGTCCTTGTTTTTTACTACTCTTATATATATATATATATATATATATATATATATTTTTTTTTTTTAACAGCTACTACTCTTATATTTCGTGTATGGATTGTGTTTTAAAGTCAAAATTCCGTCCGTGGTAGAACGAGGAAAATGGGCTAACGTCATCTAAGTGTCAACACTCAACAGCGGTCTGCGGAGGTATGCAAACGTGCCACCACATTCTACAATTTTTTAGTTTATTTAATGAAAAATTTTTGTCATTGATTAAATAGTAAAAATTTTGGATTTCTATTTAAGATTTGGAATTCAAATTTTATAAATAAAGAAAAAAATTTAAACTATTATTTAGAGTGTGTTTGATTTAAATGAATTTTTATAAAATTTTATGAAATTCATTTGTAAATTTAAGTGTGTTTAATTTAAATGAAAATTTTGTAAAATTTATTTCCAATTCTAATTTCTTAATTTTGTGGAAATATCTAACACTAAATCTATTTTTATTGATGGAATGTGTTTGGTTCAAATAAATTTCGAATTCATTTGTAAATAAATTCTATTTAAAATTCATTTGGAAATTAAATGAATTCTTTAATACAATTGAACCAAATAAGAAATTAATTAGATCTTAAATCTGAGTGCTATATATGTATAAAAAAAAAAAAAGAGATTCGAACTCCAAAATAAACAATAAATGTAAAAATATATACCTATTTGAAATATATTGCACCTACTCATTATACATATATTTGTGACAAATATAATAAGTAATGAATTTTTCTTGTCAATACTTCTACTGTGGAAAAGTTAATTCAGAAAAAAATTACCTACTATAATAAGTTAACTCATAAATAAAATTTCCAACTTAATTCCATTTTTTTTTTTTGAGAATTTAATAACCTAAAACACACTATAGTGATACCGCACGCCATCTAACAAAATCATTTAATTCCAATTAGTTTGTAACGTTTTTATTGATTTGGTGTATAATTCCTTTTAGTTTGTAAAATATTATCAATTTATACTTTATTTCAACTTAATTACTTGTTACCATTGTTTTCTGATTTAAATTGAACAATTTTTAATGGAAGAAATAAAATTTTCGCTTGTTAAAATTTAGAATGGATTTTTTATAATATGGTCAATCATATTTATGAATTTACAAGATGTTAAAGTTTGTGAAATATTTATTCCATGACTAACCATATTTTATTAAATGTTTTTGTACTTGATAGTTTTTGGTCAATGATATATCATTTTATGGTCAGAATTTATGTAAAATTTGATAAAAATTGTAGGAAATTAAAATTATATATTTTGTATTCTTCAACCGATAGATTTAGCATAAAAATAGGAAAAATTTTGTCTAAGTTTTTTTATTTTACAATTTTTATTTCAATATTTTATATATTTTTTTTAAATTTAAACATTTGAAAAGTAAAAAATATCAGCATTTATGAAATAATTTTAAACTATATCGATCAACCCATAATACATAGAATCTTTTTTTTTTTTGGTAAATAGAGAGGTCATATGACCTAAACTTCGATGGATTACACAACAGGGGGCAATCCTCCCCTTTAATCGACGACGGTAGGAATCGAACTATACATATATCATTTTTATTGAAAGAGACATGTAAATAAAATTACCAAAGGAAATAATGAAGGAATTATTTTTTGCACACGCTTGAATTCAAATGGAAATTGGATCAACGAACAATCCTTTAACGAATTGTTTCAACTGTTGTGAATCGGTGTAGCCATCTCCATACTTGTAGCTCACATCTGTAAGTCGTGCTAGGTTGACGATTCTCATGAGGTGATCAACCGAGAACTGTGTGGGCCTCATGCATTCTTCATTTATATCCTTCCATGTATGTCTAGCCATTTTTTGTAGCACTTCAGCAGCTTCGTCCTTGGACACTCCATACTGATTCATGTAGCAATCAATGCAAGATGCAACGTGTCCTCTTTGTTGCTCAGTCTGCAAGCATACATACGTATATTCAGCTTAATTAACTATGAATATTATAATTATTAACTATGATTATACATATATTTGTATTTATTTACGTACCACGTGAGAGGTTAAGTCGTTGACGAGTCGGATGAATGCACCAGAAGCGTAGCTTAATTTAGGATAAGTTTGGAGCCACTGAAATTCACTGTGACCTGTAATTTCTTTAGCTCCCATGAAAGATACTGCTGAGACAAGAGGTAGTCCGGTGGTCATTGATCCATTGTACATGTACTCATCAAAAGATGGTATTTTACCCTCATCACGCCATAAAGCCTCCAGGTAGTAGCCTCTCACTAGTTCTTGATACTGATTAGTGTCAAGAAACAAAATTTCAAATTAATTCCAAATTTCAGTTGTTACTATAGCTATCTATTTTATACAGTTCAAGAAAAAAAAATATAGGATTGTTATGGGAAAAATATATTACCGCTTCCCTTCCGTATTTGACGCTATAGGCCTTTCCTTGCTCCATCAATTCTTTCTCAAATTCAGAAAAAATGTTCAGCAATAGCTTGTAAAAGGCTTTCATGTAATCTGGCAGCTTATCGAGGTAGCTCTCGTCCCACCTGATCATGCAAAGCATCATTGTTAGACATATATTGCTTCACCACCTATCTCATTTTAATATATATATGTTAATCTTCTCAAAGTCGCTTGTGGGAATTTTTAATGCATAAAAGAAAAGTACAAACCCTGCGACTGCTTCTGCTAGAATATGGGTTTCTTCCATAGTGGCATAAGCATCGATTGTATCATCTACTATTGATATAAGCAACACAACCCTAGCAATAATCATTCGGGTGTGTGCATATTCAGGTTCGAAGTACATCGAAACAGCCCAAAAATAAATCTCTGCCATTCTGTCTCTTGCATATGGAATGTCCACAGCAAGATTCAGGTCCTTCCACCATCTGATATATGATCAGGCAAAAACAAAGTTACATATAGATATATCACCTTCTCTTAAATGAATATAATCAAGGAATGAAAACGTTTTATGAATTATTTACTTTGAGAACTGGCATAGCTCTTGTTGGTGCAACAACTGCACTCTATTATAATCCAATTTTGCGAACTCGAGTAATGTTTCGTTTCGGCATTCATCAGCTTCGTATAGATCAATGAATTTCCTAGACTCTATCCTTGGTACGCCATTGTGGAAGGGCTGCTCCAGGGCACTGCTTATATAGTTTCTAAGATTAGGGAATAAATCAACTGCCGATGACTCTAAATACTCCTTGGTGAAAGTATAGGCTTCGTCAAGAATGTCCTCCCCACGCATGCTTAGATGGGTAGCCTCAAAAAGGCTTAGCATACCTTTGGCATCACTTTGTAAGGATGCCTTGAACGTACCATCACTCTCCTTGAACTTGTTGAAAACATCTGATCAATTCATTTAACCATATATTAATCAGTCAGTGAAATAGTAATAATAATAATAAGCAATTGTATTTTATAGACATGAATGATTAGTTACTCTTGTAATAACTAAAATGTTTCTACTGGTGCTCACCTGAAGACATTTTAAAACCATGCTGTCTGAAAACTCGAAATACAACTGCAACCGTGTAGAGATCATAATCTTTTTCATCAAGTAGGTGAGGCTGGGAATTGAAAATCTGGTCTAGTTGCTCTTCAATGTCATCTTTGAAGTGATACGACACACCAAGACGACAAAGTATATCAATCAAAATGACTTTCTCCACGGGATCATTAGATGACAACATGTCCTTAACTTCTTCCTTTAGTAGATTTACCCGTCCATCGTATGATTCAAATTTCTGCATGCATGTTGAATATATAGATCGAGAGGGGTAAGTAATTAATATTGAAAGTTAAAAGCAATCAACATATGATATATAGCCGGTAATTAATTAAGCACTAACCGATTGATTAAAGTTGAAGGAAGAAAAGCGATTGCCCCATACAGTGGGAGGAAAGTGTGCTAATCTTCGAGCTTCTTGCGGGGAAGCTGAGGATAAACATGCTTGAGCTGGTTTCTTATTGACCAACTTAGCAGATGATGATAGAAAGAAAGGGAAGCGATTGCGCTCCACGTTAGTAGTAGAGGTGGAGGGTATGGTCCTTGAGAAATGGTAAAATAAGTTTTGATTTTGGGAGCTTGCTGCTTGTAGAACAACAGGTTGCAATGCCATAGCTAGGATAAGAGAAGATCACTCGACAAAAAACAATTTTAATTTGCTAATCTTGAGTACTAGCTTGCTAGTTTAGGTGTGTTTGTGCTTTCCTATCCGAGTGTTGAATGCAAAGATTGTGATGAGGTTTTTATAATCGAAAAATTTTGTCCTCGCGACTTGTGAATTAATTCACGTGCTGTTTTCTTTTATTCCTTTCTTTTTTTTTTTGGGAATTTTGACGTATTATTTAATTGAAAAGTATGTGCATCAGTTTCCAATTGTGTTGGCCGGCTCAACCCACTTTAACAAATAAGGCTAACGAAAAATTTAATATTGCATACTGCACCAAAATCCACCTGTTGCTTTCTTTAATTTTTTTTAATAGAGAGACTATATAATATAAATATTAATGGATTTTATAATAATAGATAATTCTTTTTTTTAATTTTTTAAATAGGATTATAAAAATAGAGGCAGTTCTCTTTTTTTTTTATTAATTCGACAACAATAGAATTTAAACTCTATATTTTAGGATGTTTTTTAAAAAGAAATTATACCACTAAACTACTCAGTCATTGGCGTTGGATATCTTTCTTTATCTCATATATTAAGCAATATTAATAAGTTGAATTTATTCTGACGTAGTCAAAGGCGGCATGCTGCTGCTACAGAACAATTTGAGAGGATATCAAATTTAATTATCTGAGAATATATATCATTAGCTATATATTTACGAGTTTTGAAAAAATATATAAGAGCATATATGTTACGGACATAGCCAGCTATCATATTTTATACGTGATTGTTAATGACTAAAATAATTCCCACCAATTGAATCGGGACGAATTTGCAGAATCTATATTTCGACATGAGATTTCGTGGATGGTGCTATTTTTTTAAAAAAACATGTTGATTAGCTTTCATCAACCCTGAGTTTAAAAGTCTTCCTATATTGCAGGTGGATGCCTCTCTTTATTGTTTGTAGCCCAAAATAAAAATTTATATTTTGCATTGATCATGATATAAATTTTACGAATATATTCTCTCATATGAATTTAACATATTTAAAAATACATTTTCAAAATACTATTCAAAAATATTGTATTTTATGATAAAAAATCAAATAGCTTAAATATATTGATAAACTAAATAATAAATAATATTCATTTTTTTTAAAAAAAAAAGAAAAAATAATTATATAAAATTATGGAAAATTCAAATCTCACCTTTCAATACATTTAGAAAAAACTAACTACTAAATTATCCCGTTGAAAAATATCATACTTTCAATGAAGTACATATATATATATATAAATAAAAGTAAAACTAACATTTTAATGCAATAGTTATCTTTTTTGACCCGCACATTTTTAGATTTTTTTTTTAATGCACTTACCGTTGTCCTTTATATATATATATATATATATATATATATATATATATATATATATATAGAGTGGGGATCCACTTACACATGTGTAAATTTAATATATTTTACACAAAATCTCAACCATTGATTAAAACACATCTAATGGTTATAATAAGCAGCCATCAAATTCAAAGTAACAATGAAGAAACCAAATGAGGATGATATTTTTTTTATAAGCACTTTTTGTTTATTTCTTTTATTAAATGTAAGGGGAAAACCATTTATAAAGTATTTAACAATTCATTTTTTTTTTCTAAGCTCTTAACTCCACAAAATTCAATGTTTGTCTTCTAAGCTCTAACTTTATTATTATTATTTTTAAATAGTATGCAAAGTCTTGTTTTGAGGCTTTAGATGAATGAAAAAAAATATATGTTTAAACTTAAATATCTAAAAGAAAAGCATAAAGGTAATGATATAAGTTAATGGAGAATGATTTAATTAGGAAATAATTAATTAATGGGAGAATAATATAGATTTTAATAAAGTAATATTTACTAAAATTAAATAGATATTGTAATTCTATTAGATGTGTTTTACTCAATGGTTGAGTGTGTAAAATATATTAAATTTACACATGTGTAAGTGGATCCCCACTCATATATATATATATATATATATATATTTGAAGTGGTTGGGGAATTTTTATAGAAATAAAAGGACGTGCTAGCTTCTATATTTAGAGGAAGAAGAAAAATGCAGCAAGTGCAATATATGCAGAATCAATAACTCTTAAAATGTGCTGGTAAAAAAAAAATCTAAAAATGTGCGGGTCAAAAACTAACATTTTAATGTAATAGTTATCTTTTTTGACCCGCACATTTTTAGATTATTTTTTTTTACCAGCACATTTTAGGAGTTATTGATTCTGCATGTATTGCACTTGCCACATTTTTCTTCTTCCTCTAAATATAGAAGCTAGCACGTCCTTTTATTTCTATAAAAATTTCCCAACCACTTCAAATATATATATATATATATATATATATATATATAAAGGACAATGGTAAGTGCATTAAAAAATTAGTTTTAAATCATTTTCGTTCCTCATAATACAGGAAAAATATTGATTTGCAATTACAGTTCATGATTTTTGACTAGAGACTATAATCGCAATATTAGTGCACGCCATGGCTCATGATTTTTTTATTAGAGATCATAATCTCAATAACATGACCGCATATACAAAAACTCAAATTTAAAATCTAATTTAAGTGAAAACAACTCTCCATTACAATTATTCATATTTAGCGTCTGCCTTTGAATGAACACTTTGCAGAGTTGGAAAAAGTTCATCCATTCAACCTAATAAAAATTCCTACTACAACTAAAATTATTATTAAATTTGCTTTCTTTTAAATAGGAACCTTCCAAAGTTCATTTAGTTTTATAAAAAGTTTTACCCATCCTTTTTAGATCTTTGTAGAAATAGTAGAGTTATTTAGTTTGAGGTAAAATTGAATGTTCAATTTGTATCTTATCCCATTTTTAAATAGATTATATTAAAGTTACAATTACAAGTTAGAAAAAAATAAATTTTGTAACGTATTATGTTAAAAATTACCCATCAATCAAATTCATACCATAAAAAACATAATATTAACTAATATTATTTTGATCTTTACAAATAAAGCACGTGCACACACACACACACATATATATATATATATATATATATAATGTTGAACTCCTAAAATTTCTCATATTTCAATGTTTTCTAAAAACGTTAATGTGTAAAATTCATAAAATTTATAATTTTTTTAAAAAAATTTTACAAAATATTTAAATTTTTATTTTACCTAAAGCATTTTTATTTCATCTAAAATATTACGTTCTTATTCCACTTAAAATTATATATATATATATATATATATATATATATATATATATATATATATATATATATATATATATTATGAGTCAGTTTGCAAGCTTTTATACAAGTTTGTTTGCGAGTTTCATGAGTCCAACTTTACATAGTTTAAACGTGACTCGTTTATTAA
>CATIWK010562810.1:0-15007 GCA_949634005.1 Mallotus japonicus
TTCCATCATGAGCACACCTTTTCTTGCTCTGAATTTTGCCTCAAAAATCAACTCTTCAAGTCCCAAAATCAGAGAGGTAATGGTGTGGGGTCAAGCCTTTAATGCCAAGATTAAATGGCATTAAATGCAAGCTGCAAGTGGTTGGAGAAGAGGCGTGCGCCTCATCGGTGAGGCATGCGCCTCTCCTATGAGGCGTGCGCCTCTTCAGCTCAGGCCTGCATGGCCTGGGCTGAGATGGGCTAAGGACTTGGGCTTTAACACCTTAGGCTAAGGTTTCAGTGTTTTGGGCTGAGGTTTGAGGATTTTGGGCTTGGACTCCAAAGTTTGAGATTTTAGGCTCTCTCTCTCGAGTTCACTGAAGAAGTTTTGGGTTCTCTTGCATTCAGAGCTCATACTTCTCTCATCATTGGGCTTCCGTTGCGGGCCTTAAACCGAGGGTGTCTATAGTTTGCCCCCTTAATTTTTTGAAAAGCGGATTTCTAAAATCATTTTTTTCAAAAAAATAACACATACAACAAAAAGCAGTAAGCAATCAAAATGACATACCTAGCCTTCAAGCTTTGCTTGGGTTGCCAATCTCGGGAATTCAAACCCGAAAGGTCAAAGTTTAAAACTTACTGGAGTACCTTGAATCGTAACCATGATCCTCGGGTTTTCCTGGCCCGATCAGCCACTCGTTATAATTTGATATGATTCCCGAGCATGGCCCGATCTTCAATCAGTAGAGATGATGATATGAGTTTCAAATCTTTCAGATGCAGATTTTGACTTTGAAATGTAACCATGTTCCTCGCGTTTTCCTGGCCCGATCAGTTACTCATTATAAGTTGACGTGACTCCCGAGCATGGCCCGATCTTCACTCAGTAAGAGTTGATGATGCGAATTCTGAATCTTTCAGATGCAGATTTCGACTTTGAATCGTAACCGTGTTCCTTGGGTTTTCCTGGCCCGATCAGTTACTCATTATAAGTTGACGTGGCTCCCGAGCATGGCCCAATCTTCACTCAGTAAAGGATATGCACTTCAGGGATTCAATCCCGACCAGACACTCCTTGGGGAAAAGGAAGATGCACTTCAGGGATTTAAACCCAATCAGACACTCCTTTGCAACGTGCACTTTGGGGATTCAAACCATCAGACACTCCTTTGCAATGCACACTTCGGGGATTCAAACCCGACCAGACGCTCTTTGAAAGAAATAAGATGCACTTCGGGGATTTAAACCCTACCAGACACTCCTTTGCAACGCCCACTTCGGGGATTCAAACCCTACCAGACGCTTCTTCTTGTAAATTGATGCTTCAATCAATTAAATTCTAATTTCATGATGAGTTCGGGATACACCCGAAAAGTTGAGTAATGATTTCCCACTTTTTTTTTTTTTTTTTATAATAGGTTCAGCTGGGGATTCTTATTTGATGGGCCAATTTCCATTTGGCTGATGGGCTTCGCCCTTTCCTATCTTCCTTCTTTTGCAAGACTTCCAGTTTTGCTCCTTGACCTAGCTATATAAGCTTCTCTTTTCACTTTTTCAAATCACTTTTTCTTTTTTTTTCAAAGTTTTCTTTTCCTTTTTTCTTTCAAATTTCTTTCACTTTTCCAAATCCTTCTTTGCTATGGATGCTTAACGGACCCCTGATTTGCCTGACTGGGATTCGGTACCACCCTCGATTCATCCTCTACGTAATTTCAAGCTCTCCCCCACTAATGAGGTCCCTCTTCTAATTCATTCGACTGGCCATCTCCGTGGATTAGCTTCTAGTGAGGTTAGTGTCAAATTTATTCATTTTTACCTGCAAATAGGATTGAATAACACTAGGTTATTGTTTATAAATGCATATTTATCAATTTAGCCGAAAGAAATTGTACGAAATTGCATGAAATAGTGTAGAACTAGAAAATTATATTTTGTAAACGGGCCACCGGAGCGAGGAGGCATGCGCCTCTCCGATGAGGCATGCGCCTCTCCGATGAGGCGTGCGCCTCTTCGGTGAGGCACACGGCCCCTGCGCAAGGGGCGCCGTCTTCTGAAGCGGAGAGGCGTGCGCCTCTCAATGCCTCTCCGATGGGGCAAAAGCCTCTTGGGCTAGGGCTTGTGCCTCATCACCAGAGCTCTATGAACTGTTTTGATTATTTTCGAGATTTTGACTCAAATCTAACTTCCTGCTCAATTCTGTAGTTTGATCCTCCGCACTTCAAAGGCGCTGGGAATTTAAGCTTTGTGCAGGTTTGGTACAATAGTTTCCCTGCTGACATCAAGGCCCGGATTCATGACACAGGCTTTCGCGACTTCATTCTTGCTCTTCCTGAGCTCCAGGGCAAAACAGACTACCATCCGTTGCATGCTTTGATGGAGAGATGGTCTGAGAGCACTCACACCTTCCACCTTTCCTTTGGTGAGTTCACGTTAGACCCGATCTCGTTTGTAGCTATCACTGGGATTCCTTGTACAGGAGACTCCATCCCTTTTGATGCTAGCCTCCACCTGATGACGCCAGAGAGAGTAGCTTACATCCAGACTCTCCTAGGGATGGTCCTAGACATGAAGGGGACCCACACCTTCAAGATCGACTCCATCAGGACTTATTATACTCAGGAGAGAGTAGCTGCTGCCACTACTAGTCATGAGATTGATCAGGTAGTGAGGTCTTTTCTCGTCTATCTCTTGGGGACGACTCTGTACGCTGATGCAGCAAGCTCTCTGGATCTGATATTCCTAATGCCATTGAGAGACCTAGATCTCATGGCCACTTATGATTGGGGGAGCTGCGCCTTAGCATTTCTTTATAAGAGCATGGACGAGACCGTCCGGAAGGCAAGGCGGTTATGTGGTTTCTGGCACGCCGTACTGGTATATTCTCTACTCTCTTTTATCTATTTTCTCTTTCATAAGTTATCATCATTTTCGTTCAACATTATTGCTTTTCCAGGTTTGGGCCTTGGAGCTAGAGTTGCTTAGTGACATCTCTCGTTTTCCTACTCTGGCTCGGTGGGGTCACAGTCACTCTTGGAAGAGACCTTTGGCACATGTCCATGTGCATCGTGAGCATCTGAATGCACTGACCTTTGAGGAGGTACCTGAAATAAAACATAAACTTCAATTAGTGATTATATTGATATCAATTAGCTTACCCACTTGTTTCTCTTCCTTCCAGCTGAGCGCGGACTTATGGGGTCCAGAGGAGGGTTGAACTCCTGCTATGACTCGTTCAAGGCCCCTTTCTAAGAAGAGGGTCTTGCTTCGAGGTCCTGATTGTAGAGTGTGGTTTCTTGGAGAGAGGATCCACAACTGGCGGGCAGGCAGCCGTGTCAGGCGACCACCTCTTCCACCTCCTCGCGACATGTTCTTCGCTCATCTGTTGGAGGGAGCTGCTCTTGATTAGGCTTGTGAGGGAGAGGGGGTTGATGATTATATCGAGAGGGCGAAGTCTCGTTATTCTCACTTCGCTCGCACTCATCTACTCCAGAGGGTGACCTTGGCCGGTTCCACCTCTCAGGCATCAGCTGGAGCCTCAGTACCTCATCCTAGGCCTTCTGCACTAGAGAGGCCTTTACAGCGTCCTCGCACTACTTTGGGGGATGAGGGTACTTCATCCAGAGTTCTTTTACATAGTAGCGGGCCTTCGAGTTCTAGCTTTCAGATGACAGCTGGCAGATTGGCTGCTCCTCCTGACCTGATGGCTCGCTGTTGGCTACCTTCTGGCGATCTGTGCTGTCCTTCGCTGGTGTTGGATGAGAGCTTCGAGCCTGCCTTCGTTCCAGCAGCTGCTACTCATGTAAGTTCCCCTTTTTCTTGTTTATTTTTCTGAATAAATTTTTATAGGGTCTTTGTATCACAACTTATGTTAGCCACTTGCTCTACTTATGCAGATATCTTAGGATCAAGGCGAGTATATGTACAGGCTAGTCGAGGCTCACCGGGACTACCTGATGCAGGTTTCATAGGAATGGAAGGTAATGCACTTCCCTATGATTACATGTATGCATGCTTTCATGATAACTTACCTTCTGTTGTTGTTTAATAGGAACGAGATGAGGCTAAAGAGGCCAAGATCACTGCCCTCTAGGAGCAGATTGTAGCTCTCCAGGTTGAGGATGATGATGATGACGAGGGTCAGGATGAGGAGTAGAGAGTCCCATCAGGCTTTTCTTTAGCTTTATCAGATTAGAACATTTTGATGTTGCTTTGCACTGTTATTTCTATTGTTGCTGCGGATTTGCAGTTTAGCTATGTCATTTACTTTAGGATTTTCTTGCTTTTTCTGCTCCAAATACATGATACAGTACTTTTTCTCTATTCCAGTTGCATTTCTAATTAAATCGGATGAAAATCTCTCTTTAAATCCTCTCTTGCTGATGAATGATCTTTCATAGATGTGCAAATTTCCTTTTACAGAAAGAAGAAAAAAAAAGATTGTTTCCTATTGTTCAGGAGGCGTGTGCATCTCAGGGGGCGTGCGCCTCATTGTGAAGAGGCGCATGATCTGCGCCTCTTAGTGCAGAGGTGGTGCCTGATCGGTGAGACGCACGCCTCTCAGACAAGCTCTATAGCTTATAAAAATCCCCAAATCTTCTTCAAATCCCTAACTCTCTCACTTCTCTAATTTTTCTTCCATTCTCTGCCTCTGAAACATATCTCAGGTCCCCAAAATGACTAAAAGAAGCCTGAGACAACTGTAGTTGATCTTGAAAAGCTTGGACGGTGGATCTTGGTCTAGATTGGAGCCGTTTCATCTATCCGTTTTTTGATCCCTTCATGCTAGGAGAATCAATTATTCATTTCTCCATGTTCTTACTGATTTTTGGGATCCCCAAAAACATGATTTCAGGTTTAACAATGTGGAATTATGCCCCCTGCTAGAAGAATTTGAAGCTATTCTAGGTTCTCAAATAGATTCTGCTTGTCAGATTACCATTCCTCTGGTTGGAATTCCAGATTTGCATTTCATACAATGTCAAATGGCTAGGATGTTCAGTTTCTCACCTCAGTCATCTCTTCAACACATTCTCGGCACTGATATCATAATGAACTCTCTTCTGGAAGCTGTAATGGCTATGGATAATACAGAAGTGTATCGACCTTGGATGCTAGCTCTTTTATTTGTATGCTCAGTTCCTGTTAGTTTCACCTTTTGGAGAATATGACTCCAAGATTCTGTATGTTTTAGATTAAGTGGAAGCTGGTTTGAACCCTTTCCGCTTATCTTAGCTGAAACCATCATCGGACTTGATAATTTCGCGGAAAGAAAACGGTTTTCTGGGAGTCCGATGCTTCTAGAGGTTAGCTTTCTTCATTCAAACCTTCGTTTATTGCTTTTTTCCATAATCCTTTATCTCCTGTATTCACAATCCATACATGCATTGTTTCATGAAAAGCTGAGGTTGCTGGAGCCTCCTAAGGACATTGTTCATTATAGAGCTAAGCACTGTCGCACCAGGAGACTCCACCCTATTCTAAGAGATGTTCGGAGTTGGCTAGCTACCTTTCCTGATACTCTGATACAGTGGATGTGCCCATGGTGGAGACTAGAGCACGTGATTATCCGGAGCTATACTTACTGCGTGCCTGTAGCTGGCCTTCATTTTGCCACATTTTACAACCCTGTAAGGCTTTGCAGACAGTATAGGTAGAAACAACTGATTCCAGAGCTGGCGCATGAGTTTGAGTTAGGGCCACTAACTCGGAATTTTTTGGATAATTTGGCAAGAACTTGGCCTCGAAGGGTCGTTCTGAGGCGCATCGACCACGATGGAGATCCGTCCACTGATGATCAGTATAAGGAATGGGTCCAGTTGCAGCAAATAGAAAAAGATGAGTTGAAGATAAGCAAAAGGACAAGAGAATTACAAATTTTGAGCATTCGACAAAAGAAAAGAAGACAAGAATAGTTCATGTAACTTAATCTTAATCACGCTTTTATATTTAGATGTAGTTCCCTTTCTGTTTAAATAGTTTATAACGAGAACTTAATGCAATGCTCAACCTTAACAAAGATAATCTATTTCATTTAAATCAAGCACAAAAGTGAGAATACATTTTGCTTCTAATTCAACTCCTGTCGTTAATTGGCTTACCCTTGCAAGTTTTCCAACTAACTATTTTCCCTCTCTCTCTCCTTTTCTATGTCCCTTACTTTTTCCTGGACCTCCTCTTTCAAGGTTTTTAATCCAGCAGAACTTTTTAATTTTTCTTTTTCAGTCTCTTACTTTTACCTAGGTAGCCTCTTTCGAGGTTTTCTCCCTAGCGAGACTTTACAGAAAATATTTCTTTAGCTTGTCGAGGTTGATGGGCTCTTTGAACTCATTTCCTTCTAAGTTTGAGAGGATAGCGGCTCCTTTGGAAAAAAATTTCTTCGCGAGGTATGGACCTTCCCAGTTCGGCTTGAACTTCCCTCTTGGATCCGTCATGATCGGTCTGGTGAGCTTCAGTACCAAATCCCCTTCTTTGATCTTGCCTGGCTTAATTTTCTTATTATAAGCCCGAGCAATTCTTCTCTGATATAGTTGAGAATGATACATGGCCTTCAGTCTTCTTTCATCTAAGAGCATAAGCTGTGCTAAACGGCTCTCCACCCACTGGTATTCAGGAATCTTGGATTCTAGAAGGACTCTTAATGACTGGATCTTAACTTCTACTGGCAGCACTGCCTCACATCCATAAACCAAAGAATAAGGAGTAACTCCAGTTGAAGTTCTGGCAGTGGTCCTATATCCCCACAAAGCAAACTGTAGATAATAAGCCCAATCTTTATAATTCTCCAGCGTTTTAGCCAAGATTCTCTTCACATTCTTGTTTGTGGCCTCCACAGCTCCATTAGCCTGAGGTCGATATAGAGATGACCTATGATGCTCAATTTTGTACTCTTTCAGCAAAGGTGCAGTCTCAGCCCTGAATTGAACATCATTGTCACTAACAATGTGGTGTGGTAACCCGTATCGGCAAATTATGTTCTTTTCGATGAATCTTGCCATTTGCTTTGATCCCACAGTAACGTACGATTCAGCTTCAACCCATTTAGAGAAGTAGTCAATGGCCACTACAATGTATCGATGACCGTTAGACTCTTTCGGCCTTACTTCCCCAATAATGTCAATTCCCCACGCTGCAAATGGCCACGGAGAAGTCAATCCCTGAAGTTCCATGGACGGTAAATGACTGACATCACCATATGCTTGACAGTTATGGCATTTCTTCATAAATCTCACACAATCTGTCTCTATTGTTAACCAAAAATAGCCTTGACGCGCTATCTTCTTGGCTAAAGCTGTTCCATTCATATACGGGCCACATACCCCTTCATGGATTTCTTCCATAAGCTTTTGAGCCTCGTCTTTGTCCATACACTTCAAATGTACTCCAACTGGCGCCCTTTTATATAACATTCTGTTATGACTGATGAATTGGCGGGACAACATTCTTAGTGACATCCTTTCCTTTCCATCAGCATCTTCAGGAAATTACCCGGTCTCCAAGTATCGCTGTAAATTGTAAAACCACGGTCTCTCTGTAGAGTCAACTGGCATCACTCTTATCTCTTTATAGCAGGGGATTCGGGATTTTATCAAAATAAGAGGTTTGACCTTTGTCTGCTCTCCCCCTTCCAAAGTTGAATCTAAAGTGGCCAAAGCATCCGCTATCTGATTCTCCTCTCGTGGCAAATGCACAAATTCGCACTTAGTGAAAGATAGAAGGACAGTAGTTGAATAATCCCAATACAATTTGAGTTTATCTTCTTTTACTTCCCACTGATTGGAGATCTGTTTCACCACTAGCATCGAATCCCCGTATACTGTGATCTCTTCTGCCCCCGCATTTCGAAGTGCTTCCAACCCAAAGATGCAAGCTTCATATTCTGCCTGATTATTGGTGACTTCAAATTCTAATATTTTCACCATCGGGATCATTTCTCCTTCTGGTGATATAAGAATTACACCAATACCTACTCCTCTGCTATTAACTGCGCCATCAAAGTACATCATCCAAGTCTGGATCTCTATTGCCCACAGATGCTCATCTAGAAACTCCAATTCCCATTCTTGTCCATCATCCATCGGACTTTGAGCTAGGAAGTTTGCAACTGCTCTTCCCTTGACCACTTTTCTAGCTACATAATCTATGTCAAATTCTGTGAGTAAAACTAGCCATCTAGCCAACTTCCCTGTAAAGTGATGGTGTTTGCGAGACTGCTTGAACTTGGTAGGACTGAAAGTAGTGCCTGAGTTTCTTCGTTGCCCAAATCACAGCTAGACAAGTTTTCTCTACTAGACTGTAATTAGATTCATAAGCTAAAAACTTCTTGCTTAAGTAATACACCGCATGCTCGGCCTTCCCTTCACTCTCCTGGGCCAATATTGCTCCTATTGCTTCTTTCTCGATTGCCAGATAAAAAATCAGAGGTTTATCGGGCCTTGGCGGCTGTAGTACTGGAGGATTCATCAGATAGTTCTTGATGGTTTCAAAAGCCGTCTGACATCTATCGTCCCAAATTACAGGTTGATCCTTCTTTAGGAGTTTGAAGATTGGCGCACAGATGGTGGTCAGCTTGGCTATGAACCTGCTGATGTATTGCAATTGTCCTATAAAACCTCAGACCTCTTTCTCATTCTTCAGTGCAGACATCTCTCGGATTGCTTTCACCTTGTCTGGATCCACTTCGATTCCCTTCTGGCTGACAATATGTCCTAGCAGCTTTCCAGATGTCACTCTGAAAACACACTTCTTAGGATTCAATCTAAGATTGTACTTTTCAGCTCTTATTAGAAACTTGTCTAGAGCTTCAAAATGCCCTTCTCGCGTTGGAGATTTCACCATCATGTCATTGACATACACTTCTATCTCCTTATGAACCATGTCATACAATAAGGTGGTAGCCATCCTCTGATAAGTGGCTCCTGCATTCTTCAGCCCAAATGGCATAACCAAATAGCAATAGACTCCCCACTCAGTAATGAATGAAGTTTTCAGCTTGTCAATTACGGCCATCATAATCTGATTATATCCTGAGAAGCTATCCATGAAAGAATACATGGCACTCAAAGCGGCACTATCGACTAGGGTGTCGATATGTGGCAAGGGAAAATCATCTTTTGGGCAATCCTTGTTCAAATCCCTGTAATCCACACACATCCTGACCCTTCCATCCTTCTTCGGAATCGGCACGATGTTTACCAACCACCGGGTGTCATCCACTACCTCCAGGAACTTCACTTTCAGTTGTTTCTCCACCTCTTCTTTGATTAGGAGAGCCCATTCTGGTCTTAACCTTCTCTGCTTCTGTTTGATTGGTGAAACATGAGAATATATGGGAATTCTATGTTCCGCGATCTCTCTGTCGATCCCAGGCATATCCTCATAGCCCCAAGTGAATACTTTCTGTCTTTTCTTTAATATTTCTTCCATTTTTAATCTCTCATTGGGAGTTAAATTATAAGCAAGGAATATATTTTTTGGATCATCATGTGTGCCTAAGTTAAATGATTCAGTTTGTACTGAGTTAATGTCAAACATATGCATGAAATGATCATCACAAACAGAATAACCGTTAGGCAACACATCAAACAAGTAAGCGAAATCAGAGTTCATTGCATTAATTTTTGAAACAAAAGGATCATCATTGTCAAACAGGTTAGCTATAGAGATATCAAAGTCATCGTAGAAAACATCTACAATGGAGTTAAAAACAAAAGATTCGAAGCTAAGCTCTTCCAACTGATCAGCAGTAGCTTTTAACTCTGTTGCAGAGATGCCCTTCTCAAGTTCAGGAAACAGCACCAGCTCTTCCACTATCGGCTCCTTTTCAGCAACTTCGCTGGTTCTATTCAACTCTTCAGCGAAGATTTCAAAACCAGGTATTATCTTGTCAGCAATCATGAGTGGTTCTGGAGCTCCATGATATGGGTCATAAGTGCCCTCCTTTACAAAGGTCTCCCACAGCAGCTTGATTACTAATTTAGCCTTTGACTTGTTCTTTCCCTTCTTCTTCCTCTTGGCTCTGGTTTCAGCCTCACTTTTCTTTGTTGGCTTACTGGTCTCAGGATATCCTATCTCATGTTTCAAGATCACTGGCTTAGTCTCAACAAACCCAAGCGGGCCTTGCTGATTCCTTCCCAACCCCATTCCAGGCACAAAATTTTGATTCTTTATCAATCTCATGATTTTGGCACTGAGCTCATCTTCGTATATCACACAGACTTCAAAACTCGGGCTCAATGGGATTTCCTAAGGAGCCATCTTCAGTGCGGCAACTGCAGCTTCAGTCTCAACCGAAATGGTGACCACCTTTCCCTCATATGGGAATTTGATTTTTTGATGAATAGTAGATGGCACACCCCCTAATGGATGAAACCAGGGCCTCCCCAAGAGGATAGCAAATGTGACATGAATGTCAATCACATGAAGATTGACCCAGACTTCCACCGGTCCTGTCTTGACCAAAGCCCTGAAAGTTCCCTCAACAGGCCTTTTAGTATCATCATACGCCTTGATGATCATATCAGATGATTTCAAATTAGCTATTGTAAGCCCCAACTTAGGCAGTATCTTCAAAGGACAAACATTAATGGCGGAGCCATTGTCTACCATTACACAGCAAGTGAGCTTTCCCTTGACTTTAGCTTTGATGAACAAGGGTTTGAGGTGATCTCTCCCTTCCAACGGTAAATCATCATCCATGAACATTATTGTTTCTTGAGGACTTTCAGTTAACGATTCAACTAGTTGTTCAGGTGTGTAGGTTGAGGGGACCATCTTATGGTCCAAAGCCAGAACTAGCGCCTCCCGATGGGTTTTGGAGTGCATCAGCATCTCCCAAATGCTAGAGAGAGTCTTCTCTACTCCCTTGGCTTTAACAACTTCTTCTTCAACTTTCTTTGTCTCTTTTGATTCTTCTTCTGATTCCTCCTTGGAATCCTCTCTCTTCTCCCCAAATTTGTCAGACTCAGATTCTTTCTTTTTCAGCTTTCTGACTGATCGCACCTTCTTCCCTTCCTCATCTTTCCACAAGTCTATTGGTTCACCTTCCTCGTCAGAGGAGCTCCAAATGTCCAAAACATTTACACTGACATTCTTAGGTTCTTCTAGGTTTTAGCATCTTGGTTCTAGGTTTGATGGTGCAAGTGTGGTGTCAACAAAAGAGTTTAGGACTTGCTCCTCTGTCAGTCCAGTGTTTATGGCAAGGATGGATTGATTTGGTGGGGGCATTCTCTGATAATTGGGTAAGGGGTTATTTCTTGTGTTTGGCTTTTTATTTTCAAGATCAGTGATTTTGCCTGCATCAATCAGGTCTTGGATTTCATGTTTCAGGCGAGTACAATTATCGGTATCATGACCGATATTCTGGTGGTATCTGTAATAAAGCTTGGGATCACAGTTTGGGAATGGTAGTCTTTTGGGTAGAGGCTGTAAAAGGTTATTCTCGATTACCTTTTCCAGAACCTTAGAGAGAGGTCTCCCGAGATTGAAAAATCTTCTGGGCTGTTGGACTGCGTTAATCTGAACATTGCTACTCGATCCACTTTCACTGCTGGATCCGGCTCCTTCTCTCCTTAAGGATCTTCCATTGAAGGACTTCCGCTCCTGTGCGAGATTAGATTCTTTCTGCACCCTAAATCTATACAACTCCTCAAAATTCCTGATTCCCAGGTCTTTTAGTTTCTTAGAGAGCGGGAGTACACATCCCTCCATGGCTATCACAAGCTGGTCACTTTCTGAGGGTCGGTGTTTCATCTGTGAAAGCTTGGCTCTCCATCTAATAAAGAAATCAGTGAAAGGCTCATTGAATCTTTGTCTGATGTTCTGTAAATCCCTCAATGACACCTTCATCTGAATATTAAGACTGTATTGCTTAACAAACGCCCCGCACAGTTCTTCCCAGTCAGCTGGGACACGGGGTTCCAATGAATAGTACCATCTGATAGGTGCTCCCTCCAGAGACAAGGAGAATTGTTGGACAATCTGGGCTCATGTGAGTAGCATACTGTTTAAGGTGCAAATGAGGGTCCTCCACACTAGTGAATTTCTTCATATCAAGGAATCTGAATTTTCGAGGCAATGGATCATCATCTTCTCCCAATCATAGATTAGAGTAGTTTATTCAAGCTTCAATGCCCTTTTCTTTCATCTGTAATTGCATCTGAGCTACTGACTTGACAAGATCCTTAGCCCAATCAGGTTTTTCTGGAGCTTCCGGAACCTATAATCTTGGCCGGACAACTGGCTCTGCTAGCAAGGTCTCTTGGTCGTCCTCAATTTCCCGCCGTCCCAAATTATCAGCATCCAGATCGAGGGGCTATAGTGGGGGTATGAACGCAGGTGCAGGTGCAAGAGCAGGAGGCTCTTGTCTAGCTGAATTCATTTCTGTCATCACCTCTCTCATGATTGTTTTGGTCTGTTCAGCCATTTCCTCTTTAAACTACTCTAAATCAAAAGTTGGAGACACTGTATCTTTTGATATCCTGACTAGACGACCGGTGCTGGAGCGAGTCCACGAAGATGCTTGACTTGAATCTATGTCTGTAATCATTGTCGATTTAGAAATATGCATGACGTGTATGCATGATGTGCAGACTGTTTCTAATGCATTAAAAGAAATAAATAAATAAATGAATAAGTAAGTATTCTATTTACAAGTAGCACATAACACAAAACAAAGCTCTTCAGAACGAAATCTCCACCCTTATTTCTTCCACACACGTATTCATGGTGAGTTTCTTACCCAAGGATTGTTGGCCAGGCTTTAATTATCAACAGGGGATAATAAAACCGTCGTATATAAAGAAACTCTCAAGATGAAACAAACAAGTAGCAAACTCTTTGAATAAAGCCAAAGTCCTTTCTCAATGGGCCAAGTTTCAACCTTAGGAGTTTACTTTGTCAAAATCCATTTGAAATGGGCTAAGAATAGGCATAAAAATCCCACTTTGACAAAGTTTACTCATATCGGGCTTGAATAGACATAAAAAGGCCCACTTGGAAAAAGTCCACTCACAATGGGCTTGGGCTTTATTTGACGGATTCGCTATATGGCACAAATTACATACATTTGGGAAAAATCTTAGTGGAAATTTCTAAACCGTTACATGAGCTTGGTCAAGGGTAAAAAGCTACGGTTCCCACAACGATATACATCCATATACGTCTCCCCATTCAAGGGTCAAACAACGTGGATAGTACGTGTCGGGGTGACAATAATCAAGGACTTTACCACCAGGTTTGAGTGAAACGTAGGTAGCAAAGCAAGACTATCGTCGGTTTATTTGGGACTTATGTGATCACGTGTAGTGAATGCAGTATAATGCAAAGGAAATAAAGCAATAATTAAAGATGATAAATTACAAAATACTGGAATCAGTTTCTCTATCGCCAGTGGAGTCGCCACTGTAGGCAACAGGGTCTAGCGCGCGCCCAAGTGTTTGGCGACCACGGCACTGTGTAAGTTCAGGGCCTACTAGGAAATATAAAAATGGGCTTTAGGGCCCATTTTTGGAGATGGAGTCGCCACCCAGATGAAAACCGGGACACACTTATAGCAACTGGATTCCGCGAAAGATACCTAGAAGCCGTCATCAGAGAACGAGTTCGGAAACTGGGTATGAGCGTTTGAATGCTCACCCGACCTTGCGGTCGGCCTCCGTTTGTGTTTTGTATTTTATTACCTTGGATTATTTAATTATTTCCTTATTACTGTTGAATTGCAGTTATTTCACTTTTATTTTTACCAGATTTGCACATTAGTCCTGTTAATGCTTTTGACCTTGGCAAATAATAACAAATAAAATTAATTTACAAGCATTCATTCCAAATAAATGGGGAAAGGATTAGGGATTACAAATTTGCATAATTAATATGACAATCAAAACCACTCAAGAACTAATTAATATAATATACAAGTTATAATGATTAAAAATCACTCTTAAGAATACCTACAAAACAAAAAAAATTAACTTCTCACAAATAGAAAAGTTTGGGTTAGCTTTCATGCATAGCATATATATATTCAATGAAACATAATCATTTACATAAGTACAAATAATAAATTGACACATATTCAATTAAACACATAATAGACAAATATACATGTAATAACATCCAATGTTCATCTAAACATGCTTTAAAATCATAATAAATCATAAAATAACATTTAATATCATGCCAAAACATATCAAGAATAACATAAATCCAAATCATGCAAATATACTGAACATATAGTGGAAAACAAGCGAAATATACGGAAAATATATTAAAAATACACAGCCTGAGACGTGCATCCCTGGTCAGGAGGTGCGTGCCTCTGCGATGAGGAGTGCACCTCTTGACCAGGAGGTGCAAGAGAAGACACAGAGGCGTGCGCCTCTTCAATAAGGCACACACCTCCTTAACAAAGGCACAGTAAGAAACTACTAAAAGTGCTAGAAATGCGAGATTAGGATAAACAATCAACTTCTAATGCAAACCAATGTAAATATACAACAAAATACAAAAATCTACATACTCATGCCTTCATATTAGCATCAAACAAACAAAAATCACAATTAAAACAACAAAAGACAAGTAAACAAGCTTAAAGTGAAGTGAAAATCTTAAAAAAAACAAAGCAAAGGATCTTTACTTGTTGTAGACAACTTTAAGAACTCCTAACTCAAGCCCTCAGAGATGATTTGATGATTTAGAATGCTTTGAATGCAAGATCACCTTCTTCTCTCTAAGAAATCTCAAGTTTCTAAGTTTAAACTCCAATCCTTTCTCTCAAGGACGTTTTTTTTCTTTTCTTCCTCTTTTCTCAGACTGACCAACCTCTCTCCCTTTCTCTTCTCTCCTCTCTCCCTCCTTAACACTCAAGCCTTTCTTACTTTTTCTCTTCCCAAAGCAAGACAAGACCTCCCTCCCACTTTTCCATCATGAGCACACCTTTTCTTGCTCTGAATTTTGCCTCAAAAATCAACTCTTCAAGTCCCAAAATCAGAGAGGTAATGGTGTGGGGTCAAGCCTTTAATGCCAAGATTAAATGG
>CATIWK010562984.1:0-13586 GCA_949634005.1 Mallotus japonicus
CAAATTCATCAATATCTCAATTCAAGTATAAGGATACATATATCTCTATCATAATACAAATCCACAAGTTCTTTTACTAACTAATGCGGTATCTAGAATTCAAATACATAATAATTTAATCAAATAGACCTATATAAGGCAACCGGTAAAGAATAAACCCGGTGCAGACGACGACCACTATCAGACTGACTGTGAGATCCTGGAAAAATAAGTTGAGGGGAATCAGACCTCACTGAGTGAATCAATCTTATAAAATGCATGCTGGTTTTAAAACATTTATTAAAACCCCTTTTAAGACAAAATAAAGTAAAATAAATATAATTATTTAAAATCATTTACTTTACTCAATTATCTTTATCTAAAATCCTTTCCAAAATTCACCATTCACTTTAATATAAAAATTCTCGTACAAAATCATATAAATTATTTCTTTTAGCGAAAAACATGATAGAACACCTAAACCATCAATTCTAATAGCCTTTCGGCTCTCTTTAATCCAAGTGACTACCGTCTCGAGAGCAAGCTCAACCGAGTTACAGCCGCAGTCCAATCACTTCATCCTTTATTGATGTCCTGAGAGCAAGCTCAACGGAGTTACATCTCATTTCCGACCCGAGAGCACTAGCTCCACCGAGCTCAATTCATACTCTGCCCGAGAGCACATGCTCCACCGAGCCACAACCATAGCACCACCCGAGAGAACAACTTCAACCGAGCTAATCCACATATTATTATCCTCGAGATCTCAACCAGTGCACACGTGGTCCTAGTGACACCCACTAGGTAGCGCGTTCTACCATTTTTCAAAACATATATATATTTCATAAAAAAAATTAAACTAAAATAAAATATCATAATTTCCACTAAATAATCTTTCCAATAATTATTCTCGAAACAATATAAATAAATCAAAGTAAAAATAAGTCCCACTAAAGCATCTTTTCAACTATTCTTCATGATATTAAAATAAATAATCATGCATGTGGCAAAATATATATCTTCATAAATAAATTCATATAATCGATTTAAGTATCATATTAACCACATGGAATTTATAATTTAAATACTCTCAACACACATTCCATAAAATTAACTCATAGGTGGGATGCGCTCCTCGATGCTGACCCGACTGGCCCTGCCTTGTAGGCCTCGGTCTTGGTGTAGCTATGGAAAAATATAAAAGAATAAATGGGATTAAAATCCTAACTTTAGACATTCTAGATTTCTAAGGAAGAGACTCAATCTAAGACACAATTCTAACTAAACTCAATAATTAACACATTTTGATGTAACGTTTCACGA
Organism: Mallotus japonicus; assembly: GCA_949634005.1. Classification (NCBI taxonomy): domain Eukaryota; kingdom Viridiplantae; phylum Streptophyta; class Magnoliopsida; order Malpighiales; family Euphorbiaceae; genus Mallotus; species Mallotus japonicus. The sequence continues at coordinate 1,303 of CATIWK010562984.1, forward strand.
AAAATCTACCGAAAATTCAGCAGAGTCTCCTCAGTAAAACGGACATCTCTCTACTAAAAGTAGAGCCATTCTTGCATAAAACAACACTTCTGACAATCTCACAACTCAACAACTTGAGTTAGGCTTCCAAACTACACTTTATGCCCAACCGAGAACCAATACAAAACACACATAAAACAATATAATTTATCAAATCTCATAACATATCATAAAATTTAATTAAGCTATTTCTATTTAAATCATTTAAATAAAATTCTTATTTAACATAACCAAAATCAATAAATTTAAAACTATTATAATTATGGTTAAACATAAATAAAATATTTAAACAATTCAAATATATAATAAAATCTTAAAGAGTTTACTGAAGCTTTTACATAATAAAAATTCATCATATATATATATTTTTTCCAAAATTATTTCCAATTACTTAAAAATACACTTTACTTAAAAAAAATTATTTTCATACTTTTATTATTTAAAATCAGTATTAAACATGTTAAATAACTCTAAATTTAATTAAAACTAAATAAACAACAAAATATATATTTTCTTCTAAAAATGCATTTAACATAATTTCTTTCAAAATTCATATCTTGAATTCTACAAATAATTTCACAAAACTCCTTTTACAAAGTTTAATCTATATAATTTATAGTATTTAATAAAAATATAAAAATATTTGGATCGGAACAGTAACCGAGTTCGGAATAGTAACCCGAAATCCAACCATCTCAGAAAATTATGAACCATACATCAAAAGAAAGCTCTCAACCTCAATTTTATTTCATATAACTACCGCCAAGCCTAATTTAAACTCAAATTAAATGAATTAACCAAAAACCCTAGAATCGAATTACCTCAAATCGAGGTGGTTGCCGGAGTTAATCGCTGCAATTGACGTAGGGGAAACACTACCCAAAGGAAGACTAACAGAATGAGACCGATGGCGAGGTCTGGTGGGGTCAGAGCCAGCGACAGTGACTCTTCTTCTTCACGGTGGAGGAAGAGAAAATGAAGGGGAAGAGAAAGGAATGGCCGGCCGGAGGAAGGAGGAGATGGCGACGTCGTCTGGAGCTGACCGGTGACGTCCGGTGGTGGCTGGGCGGAAATGGCAGTGACGATGGCAGTAGCAACGGGAGAGAAGAGAAGAAGAAGAAGAAGAGAAAAGAAAAAGAAAAAGAAAAAAGGGAGGGGAGAGAAAAGAAAAGAAAATGGGTTTTTATGTATATATATATATATTTTTTTTTATTCAAATAATATTAAAATATCTATTTCTTCCCACCAAAACCTTCTCTATAATATATATATATATATATATATATATACAACTATACTAAACTTTAAAATTTTTAATCATTAATTATATACACATAATATTAATAAATACTTATTTAACCATAATTTCACCAAATAATAATAATTAATTAGCACTTTAAAAATTCCATAATTTAATTTTAATAAATAAATAAAAATACGTGTTATTACACCGGAGCCCCTTACGGTCTGCCCTCACGACTGTGAGCAGCTTGTGACCCAGGCTCCTTGCAAGACTCAACGGTCACCTGCCATACAATGGCTACTTTTTCAATTATCACAATCGTGAGCATGCCCTCACGACTGTGAGGAGCCATTTCTCTACCAAAAAATTGTTTTGCATTTAATGGAACTTGGAGAAGGTTAGGGACGAAGTTAATGCTTCCAGCAGCCATATTTTTTATGCTCAAATATATAAACAACACCTGGAGCTTCATTGAAGAGTTAGACACTTGGTTGTTGAAATATTCTCTCTTAGCATTCATTGAACATTAATTCTTTTCATCTAATCTCTTTGTGATTCATTAGCTCTTTGAGAGTTAGTTGTGTGGTAGAAATAGAACTTTTATTTTATCTAATTCTTGGGACAGATTAGAAGGGAATTGAGGTTAATTTCTAAAGGAATTTGTTTAAGTGTTTATCCATTAAAATATTTGGGTTATGGTTTAGAGTTAGCCTAAAAACTCTTATTTGTAAGGTTAGAGTTGAGCCAAAAACTCAAGCTTGTAAAAATCAATCTAAGTGAATAGATTGTGGTGATTCAAAAATCCTAACTTGGGAGAGTTATGTGGAGACGTATATTTGTTGATAAACCAAACTTTTTAATTGGTTGTGTTCTTTCTTTCTTATTCTCTAATCCTTGTTTAATTTTCTTAATTTTCTTTTAATTTCTCAGAAGTTTTATTCACCCCTCTAGGGCAATTACAAATACCTTTAAATAGACTATAATTAAAATTTTGATTTTTATTAGAGATACAGCAAGAGATAATCTAATTACAATAAAAATATATTTTTAATTAATTTAATTTGTATTATTGAATAATTAAATAATTTAATTTTCATATAGTAATAATCCCCTTTGTATATTCTTTCAAAAAAAAAAAAATCCCCTTTGTATATATACAGATAGGTTATAGTTATAGATTTGTGTAAACCGACTCGATAGGCAAAAACCCTTGAAGAAGTAGATGGAGAAAAACCTCCAATAAAACCCTTCCTTTTTTCATTTGCGTGGAAAACTGAAATGCGAAACGAACAATGAGTTCATTGTGGAGAGTATTGAGAGCATCTTCAAGCAAGCGTCCTCTGCGGTTCCTATTGCTGCAATCATCTTACTCCATTTCTGCTTCTTCCTTTAGTACTCGCACTACTAGTACTAGGAAAGCAGCTGCTGCTACAGTGTCCAAAAGATCCCAGCACCAGCACAAGTCAGCTCCGCCTCTTCCATCATCGTCGCCCTCCGATTGGCCCAGACCAAAAGAGATTCCATTTCAGGCCAAGGTTGCAAATTCCGTCAATTTAATTGGATACGTAAGCGAACCTCTCCAGTTTCAGGCTTTACCTGATCACAAATATTGGGCTGCTACTGTCATCACTCAGCATCTTCCTTCTTTTTCTGATTCTCCTCAATTCCGGTACTCATTACTAGATTCAAATGAAGAATCATGATTTTCACTTGAATTTTGATTAATCATTCTACTGCATTTATTTGAATTATCATTATTATATCAGGATTCCAGTAATATTTGAAGGTGATTTGGCTCATGCTGCTGCTTGCCACTTAAAAACAAATGATCATGTCTACATACTTGGACAATTATGTCCTGATCCCCTTCCTAGTGATGTAGCTCAGGGTCAACCCCAACTTCATGTAAGCTCCTTACTTTATGTCTATGTCGCATATAATTATATGAATATGTGTGGGTTTGGGCACTAGTACAATGTCAATTAAATTGAAGGGTAATCTCCTAAGGTTTTTGTGTATGTGTTAGTGTAGATATATAGGTAGATGTGCATACAAGTGACTTAAGAATAATGTCTGAGTGACATTCAATACTTTATCGTGCTAGATTGTAGTACAAAATATCAACTTCGTTCAAGGATCTCCCAAAATTAAGAAAAGCCATGAACTTGAAGATAAAGAGGACTTTTTGCCTGAGCTGCAAGAAGAAGAGCCCTTCACGGATTTTGGTAACTTAATATTCTATATGCCCATTTTACATTTGCTTTGGATATTGTGAAAGTTATATTATCTTAGCTACCTCAGCAATTTATGGTTCAAACATTGAGGACTGCCTCTTTTCCATGCTTTTTTGAAGAAACATGCATTGTACTTTTGAGGGTGTGCACTCTCTATCTAAACAAGTTTAATTCATAGAATTTTTTTCAGGATTTATTTTTGTCCAACCAATAGAAAGTAATTTATTATCATGGGTTTCTTGTTGCCTTGTGTTCCATGGCACCTTTGCTTATGATGCATTTGGGCACTTGAACTATAAAGAAACGCATAAGTTCTTCGTGTCTCAGGTACAGTTATTACCAGTAATTTTGCGATGATAACTTCAAGTCTTGCATGTGATTGTGGCTCCTAGGTAATATTCTATGCATGCTTATTATTTACATTTTCTGTACAATGGCATTTTTAAGATTGGGATGTTCATAGTTATTAAAGGCATGCCTGAGGCACAAGCCTCAGCACAAAACCTCACAGGTGGGTGCTGCTACTAATGTGTGCACCTAGGAAAAGCTTTTGTGTTGGCGAGGTGTAAAAAGGCGTGCCTCACTGACATTTGGAAACAACATTTTCTTTCTTCGAATCTGAACCATTGAAACAATCCTCACTTCGTATAAATCTCTATCAGGAATTCAGGATCAAAATTGTGCTCCCTAAAGACAATATTATTCATCTTCTGCCACCAAACATGAAACCATTAGCCATTATGGCTGTTTGAATGGTTTGTTACTGTCATTTATTGTTTTTCTCATTTGTTGGCTTTCTTGCTTTAATTAGTTATTATAACTGAAATTGATGATGTCCCCTCTTGTTTTTATAAGCCTTACTAAGAGTTGTTTTTTTTTTTTTAATAAAATTTTTTATTTTTTTTGTTATTTGTTATATATGTCCAAGTTCTAATTGTCCCAAGTTCGACAGGCATTTACTTATACCTTATAAAGTGTTTCCATGCTAAGCTTTTAAGTCTTTTGAACTTTGCTAGTATTTATAGGAGTGGGATTATCATTTGAGCTTAATGATAAAGAATAAGTGCCTTTGTGGAGGATGCTTTAAGAACTATAGTCATTTTATTTAGCAATAGTTGTTTTGGTTTTTATTTTTTATTTGTTAATTTTAATATAATTTATTTTTTAATTGTTGCACCTCATGTCACAAAGGCACGTGCTTGATAGGGTTTTAGACAACAGTGTTGTGAACAATATCTCTATCGAACTCGGAGTAATGGTATTGGACCAATCTAGATTGAAACAGCTACTGGTACTATGAATTTAGAATAAATTGGTTAAAGACTCTAGCAAAGAGTCTATTTATTTTGAGAAGCTAAAAGGAAGAGATGGTGTTAAAAAATAATAGGCAGAATTTGAAAAATAAAAGGAAAATGAGTTGTTCCCCAATCTCATGTAACATGTTGCTAAATGATGTATTGGGAGGCCAAAGTCCTATTATTATGGGCTAGTACACTGATATGCTACCGATATTTTAAAGAACCTTGGTGCCCGTGCCTTTAATTACTAGGAGATGCTGTTTATTATGTTTCTTTGATTTTTCTAGTTACTATCTACTAGAAAAATCTTAATCTATGTTGATTGCATTTTCTATGATACTCAAGAAAAAACAACAATTGGCATGTCACAAGTCATAATTAATAATCATATGCTGCAGTCTGAGGATTCACCTTTTCTTTCTATTTTTAGGATAAGCTGATGTTGTACAGATTGGACTGTTCTTTTTTTTTTTTTGTAATTATTCTAGGCTTGAATAATGTAGTATTTGAAGTATCCATTTCTGTCGTTAAAGATGCTTGGGGCTTGTGGATGCTATTTGGTCTATGGGCTCAGATGCATTTAATATAGCATACAATATGTTGCTTCAGCTGATGGGAACATATATTATGATTTTACCAGTTTATTTTAATGCTTTTATATTTTGTATCTAATACTATTCAAGTGCTGTTAACATTATATGTATGTGGGAACTGGAATCCTGTCTGTTATGACTCGCATCATGTTTGATGTATATTATGAACTCTTTTCCCTGTTACACTCATTAGATCCATTTTACCAATAATATGTGAACTTTCTTTGTGGCAGTTGTAAAGGATGATGCATATGTTGAACAGTCATGGAAGGATCTATTGATGTCACCTCATGAGTGGTGGGATATCAGATCACAAGTGGTATGTGAACTTGCTACTGCTGCTGCTGCTCTCTCTCTCTATCCACTCCCCCTCCCCCCATCGCTTCCTTCATTCTGTAAAGTGGGGGAAGCTTGAGAAATATTGAACTCCTAAATTTTCTCATTTCCCTTGTTATTTGTCTGTAGAATGCAAAGGGAAAAGCTTTTGAGAGAAAGAAAAATGGAGAAATAATTTGTATTGATCACACCACTCCTGAATGGATCCAAAAGAAGCTAAAGGATATGACATTTGATAAGAAATCAACAGTAAAAGGTGGAAAAGGTATATACTTTATGGATTGGGTCCATGTTTTTCTTTTTATTAGTGCTTCTTTTAACTTATCCTGTATATTTTAAAATTTTGTTCTTGGTGATGGTTAAATTGCGACCAATTTATATTTCAGTTGGCAAAAGCAAAGATGGTGATTCTGTATTGAATTCCTGGAGGAGCCTTTTATATAATCCAAAAGAGTGGTGGGATTATCGAAGTAGTAAGCTTAATGGATTGGTGAATATTCCATCTTCCGAGTACATCTTATATACTGATAAATGAAATGTTAAAAAAAAATTTCTTAATATGCTATTGTAATTTAATCAGGTGAATCCAAAACATCCTGATTTTAAACGCAAGGATGATGGTCTAGCTCTCTGGCTTAATACAGCACCAAGGTGGATTTTGCCGGAACTTGATAGCGTGGAGTTTGATTCTCAAATTCCTAAATTAAAACAAACGAAGCAGGATTTTCCTGAATCGAAAAAAACGAAGCAGCATAAAGGTAAAAGGAACTTCCAAATATATCTACATGATCTTAATTTCTATTGGTAGTAATATTTGCATAGAAATATCAACAGGCAGTCAAGGAGACAGTTGAGATACAGATTTTAAGTGGTTTAGCAATATACTACATTTTTTTTTTTCATTTTGTACTATGAAGAAGAGAAATAGTCACAAAATACAATATTTGCATTTCTCCCTTAAATTGCTTTGGTATCAGGATGGATAAATAAAAAAAATATTTAGAATATTCCCCATAACAGAAATTTTAGGTTGGACTAACAATTCTGCCATGTGTCATATCATCTTTCTTTTATACCACTGGGCATAGTTATTAAAGGCGCAAGGCGCAAAGGGGTCCTGGAGCGCCTTTTCGAAGTGAGGCGCAGGAAAAAAAAAATAATAAAATAAAATATATATAATAAAGCTAATAAGACTCATAAGATAAAACATGTATAAAATTATATTCTAGACATTAATCATTATTTTTTTAGTTCTTTTTCTTCTAAAATTTAAGATGTTAAAACAGTTTACATTCTAAAATTTAAGATGTTAAAGCATATTACTATAGTTTAAAAAAAAAAACAGATTACTATAGTTAAAAAAAATAGAATACTACATTCTAAAATTTAAGATGTTAAAATAGAAAAAAAAAAACAAAAAGAGTTGTATAACTAAAAAAAAGGAGTAGGAAATTAATTTAATTTACATTAAAAAAAAGAAAAAAAAAATCTGCTGTCCAACTAAAAGAAAAAAGAAAAGAGTTGTATAACTAAAAGAAAAAAGAGTAGGAGATGTTTAGATGAGAATAAAAAAGAAAGTTTGAAAGTGAGGGAGAAAGAGATGAAAGGAAAAGAGAAGAATTTTTTTTTGTTTTTTTCCGGATGAGTCTTCAAGCTGCTGTCCCAAATTTTTTTCTGGATGAATCTTCAAGCTGCCGTCCCAAATTCTTCTTTTCTTTCCTTCTAAAAACTCTAATTGTTAACTAAACAAGGCTTTTTTAACTAACAAGGCCAATAAAATAAGTTAGGCCCACCCATTTTAACCAACAAGGCTTTTTTAACTAACCAGGCTAATAAAATAAGTTAGACCCAAGCCCAGCCCAGCTCAAAAATAGACATTATAACAGCAATTTCACTGAGGCGAGGCGCACACGCCTAGGCCCTAAGGCACGCGCCTTAGTGAAGTGCCTCGCCTTGGAGGCTCTGAGGCACCTAGGCCTGCGCCTCGTGCGCCTTGCACATCAGGCGCGCCTTGCACATCAGGCGCGCCTTTAATAACTATGTTACTTGGACAGACAGAGGAAACAACCTCACTGACTCACCCAGCCCATTCATATGAAGCCAGATAAATTGTCCATGACCACTATCAACAGATTACAGCTAGCATGCCACGCAAGCTCAATTAATTCATGAAGCATACAAAAATAATCAACTTAGGCAACTAGGTGTTATTGAAGACATTGACTCTTACGCATCCACACACAAGTCAAGTAGCAAAATTTTGAATGCGCATCAGCCTTCTGTGAAAACATGGCCCAAACTTAGTTAATTACAAAGAAATTTAACCTAGCCTTGATGAATCTAATGTCTTCATTTTAGCTTACAATTGCCCACACACTGATCCATATATAGTGAGATGGGCATCAGGACAAACACAATAACAATTGCAGAATTCCAACTTCTAAAAAAAATTATCTAAAAGTGCAGCAAACAAAGCTAACAACCAGATCCATAAAAGATTATAAACCTTGTCCTCAGGCTCCTTCTCTTCTGGAGCATCTGTGGGATTGTCCTTGTTGGCATCTAGAGCATCATCCTCTCCTGATGGTTTCTCAATAGCAACATTCTTTTCAGTTTCAGTAACAAGTTCCTCAGTTTCCCTTGATTTACCCCCAAAAAAAAAATAATATTAACACTAAAGTAGATAAATTACAACATTAAGAATGCTAGAAACTGATTGGATTAGTGGAAAATTACTTACGGAGCAATTTCATCAGTAGGAGTTCCCCAATTACCACGACCAGCTCCTTCACGTTTGAACTCATTCCTGTTTAAATATAAATAATGAACATGAGAGAAAAATTATAGCTGTTGCCAATATAGGAATATACAAGCAATCCTCTTAGAATGAAATCATTGTTTCAACAACAATACTAACCCACGACCGGTACCACTGTGGCGGTCATACAACCTGCGAGGGCGTTCACCTTCTCTAGCTTCACCATTGCTAAAATTACCTCGGCGACCCCCACGAAAGCCACCTCGAGGCCCGCCATAGCTACGCCTCTCAGAAGGCTTTCCACCTTCTCCATCTTCAGATGGTTTGTAGCCACCAGAAAATCCATTGTTGCTGCCAAAGATTTCACTATTGTTTGATTCCCGGTCTCGGTTAAATCCACCACCACCTCCACGCCCACGGCCAGAGCCACGTCCACCACCTCTGCCTCCTCCACGTCCACCTTCAGTCTTGGCTTCTCTCACTGCTCAACAAAATAAACACATTTGAGTAAGGGGAAAATAAGATGCACAACATGAACCTCCAACATATAGTGCCATAGTTTATCATTAAATGCACAATGCAAGCTACTAACAAAAACCACTGTAGAATCAATTTTAATACTATGCAAGTGTGCATATGCTTTGTCGGTGTTGATTTATCTTCTGAGCACATCTGTTGAACAAAATTAATTGATACCCAATCCAAAAATATGATTGTCAGAAACGCAATCATCCTGTTAATTGCATGTTCAATTACAGTTATAGACCAGTAAAAGTTGACAAAAACAGGCCTGGACAAATATGCAAGCCGCACTAAAAAGGAACAAACACTTAGGAAAGTGCGCTAATATTATCTCCAAAACATCACAATGCTTGGAACAATATTTTCAAATACAATATGACATTTTAAATCAAAATAAATCTCAATAAACACACATACATCCATTGATTTTATGACTCTTATCAATGCAATAGAACAAGAAAAATTCAATTTACAAAATTGTAACAATTAAATTCATTCAAATTGGCTAACTGACAAATAATAGAAAAGCGTTAGTAAAGACTTTAAATTCATCCATCATCTTCTCTTATTTCAGAGCAACAAACAGAACACAAAAACTATCGAGCTATTAAAAAAAAAAGCAAATAAAGTTCTTTTCTTTTCTTCTAACAAAACACACCCAATACCCATAAGGGAAAATGAAAATAAATCAAAGCTCACCAGCCTGAGTAGGAGGAGGTGGCTTAGTAGGAAGCTTAGCCGGCTTAGCAGGCTGAGCTTGAGCTTGAAGAGGAGCGGAGGATGGCTTCTTAGGCTTCTCAACAACCTTAAGCTGAGCTGCAGCGATGAGCTGAGTTGGGTCCTCATTGTCATCGTCACCGAGAAGATCGAAAGGGTTCGTTGTTGCCATTTCTTTGAATTGAGAAATCAAAAAAGAACAGTAATAGAGAAGCTTGAAGACAGCAACCAAAGAACCCTTTAGAGCTTGAATAAAGCCATGGAATTAAAAGGGTATTGTTGGAATGAGAATTGGAGATAAGGGTTGCGTTTGGATGGTTAGAAAATGGAGAAGAAAATGCAGAGAAGGAAAGAGAGTGTTGCGAAAAGAAGAAGAAGAAGAGTGAAAATGGAAAACCCTAGCCAATGCGGCAGAGAAATGAGAGTGAGGCTCAACCTAATCTTAAAAACCCTAGTGGGGTATGTTAGGGTATAATTTGGTGTACCATCTTATCGTGTAGAATAGAAATCTTTTTGGAATTTTTTGCTTTTTTTATTTAATAAAACTTTTAAAAAAATTAAGAAAATATATCTGATAAATTATATTGATGGAACTACTTCATTATTTTCTTTTTGTTATAAATATATCAGTTTGTTAATTAATTATATAATTTTTAAAATGAAAAAAATCAAATAACAATAAAATTTCAGTCGATGTATAACTTAATTTAAAAATATTTTATTTTGTATAATAAATAGATAAATATTCTATTTTTTTCATTGTTATTCATATATATATAAAATATATTTTAACACTATTATATTTCTCTAAAAAAATACTATTATGAAATTTTTATATTTTCCATGTAGCATATTACCTATTGTAATTTCATAATTACCAAGCAATATTTGTTAAATATGCCAAAAGTTTTTTGTGATGTAGAAAGTATTTTTCTTTTAAAAAAGGATGAGATAAAGAAAATTTTGGAATTATTCAAAAAAAAAAAATATATATATATATATATATTGCACTTTGGAATTATCTAGTTAAGCTAAGACAAGTGATGTTGATTTTTTTTTCCCCTTTTTGTAAAGGATATAATTTGCTAAGTTAAAAAAAAACCACAATACTAAGTAAATATAATATGCACATGATGATATAATCTTTTTAGATTTTTTGGTATTATATTTGTGCAAATTCCACAAAAGTTGCTTGTGGTTGTTCTTAAACTCATAAATATATAATTTATGAGTTCCTTATGACTTGAAGTCTAAAATAATTAAAGATTATATAACTATTAAATATCAGCGTTATTAAATATAAAAATAAATCTTGGATAGATAACTTCCATGTATAATATATGAGTTCCTATTTCAAATGGGAAAAAAATCATTAATTTACCTTGATTTTTCACAAAATCATTAATGATTTTTTAATGATATAATTAGAAGCAAAAATTATTCAATAACAAGTGCCAACAAAAAGTGGTCATTTTGTATTTGGTAAGGATTAGTTCAATTATTAGAGTTCAATTATTATCGAATTTACTCCATAATTTAATCATGCATTTTGAATTGTGTAATAATATATATATATTAGGAAATAACTAATCAAATATTAATTATATGATTATCTTTCTTTTATTACATTATATTTAATAGTTATCTTTTTTATTTCGTAGTGCATATATCCACATAGTATGTATGATTATCTGTCACGTGAAGTCCTAATAAGATAAACATTGGGATGAAGCCAAATTCCACTTGGAGAACAACCTAACAACAAAATGAAGAATTAAATATATATATATTTCCATTTTTTGTGTGTACTTTATTATTTTTACCATAAGATGAAAATGTGTTAAATCATTTAAAGGTTATTATTAACAAAGTAAATTTTACTTTATAAAAAATAAAGTAATGATAGACTACACCATTATCAAATACCATGTTAAAAAAGAAAAAAAAAATCATCCGTTTTTTCTGAAAAATTCCCTAAAATTAAAAAAGTCCAAAAAAGGCCTTAGGTCCATACCCAATAAGATGCCCAAATAAAAACAGAATGCCCTATGATCGTGTAATCTGGACTTGATGTGCTACCTCCCCAATTACTCACGAAACCCAAAAAAAAAAAACAAAAAAAAACAAAAATATCCTTTAGATTTTGGGAGATTTTTCCTAATACGAAGCAAGAAATTAATGGTTCAAGTTTCTCACTATTTATATTGATAGTATAAATGATAAAAAATGTAGATATCTAAATAAGAAAAATAGTGTTCAAACTCCTATTTCTTCTTTTTCTTCCTCCTTAAAATGGAGAATTAACCGTTTTAACTAGTTTAAAAATATTGATAATAATTTTTTTTTTTTTTTTTTTGTTAAACTTTGTTTTCTCTTTTATTTCTTTTATCAAAGATAAACTCCATTAAATCTACATATAACACAATACAAACTTGAGTCTCTAACCTCTATTTATGGCTTAGAAAATTAGACTAAAAGCTAAATTACATGGGGTTTTTTCTGCTAATATAAAAGAAAATTTTAGCAATTTGATGGCCAAAATCT
>CATIWK010562986.1:0-18085 GCA_949634005.1 Mallotus japonicus
GAGCACAATGATATAGTTGTGGCAATCGGTGACGACAAGGAGAAGATGAGAGGATGTCGTGGGTGAAAGGGAGAGATACCCATCACATTGAAGTGATGAAAGGCGAGAGAGAAGATGCGAAGGAAAAGGATGGAGGAGGGAGAGGGATGGTAGAGATGAGTTGAAGAAAATGTGATTTGTCAATGGAAATGAATGATCTGAAAGGGAAGAGGGCCTGAAGTTAAAAAATGGAAAAACTTGAAACAATTCCAGGAAGGTGGGCCTGGTAACATGCAGTTCCACGTTGAGTCCGCTAGTACTTATAACTGAAGTGGCAATGCTAGAGTGGACTTTTTATTTTTTATTTTTTGATTTTTTCATACATAACCAAAAAACAGAAAAAAAATTTCAAAAATACGGTTGACTTTTTCTTCTTTCAAAAACCATGGTATTTGATAATAATTATTTCAAAAATATGGTGATTGTTTTAAACAACCAAATAACTGAAACAACTCAAAACAACCAAAAATAACCCTTCTAGCAAACAGACCATAAACTTATAGAACAGGAACCTTAAAATAACTCAAAACAACAAAAAACAACCCATAAAGCAACTAGACCACAAAATAACCCAAAACAACCAAAAAAATCAAAACAACCAAACAACCGAAACAATTTAAAATAACCAAAAACAACCCATGCAACAACCCAACCTCAAAAAACCAAAAACAACCAAAGAACCGAAACAAATCAAAACAACCAAAAACACTCATAGAACAAAAATCTTAAAACAACGTACATAATAACTAGACCATAAACCCATACAACAGAAACCTAAATATAACTCAAAATAATAAAAAAATAACTCATGCAGTAACCAAACCATAAAACTCATGAAACACAACTAAATACAACAAAAAACAACAGAAAAATCATAACACATACTCACCAAAATCAACGAGAGTCCATGAATTGGCAGAAATCTAACAATACCCATAGCACTAGAAACAGAAATCCAAAAACAAAATGAGAAAAAAAATAGAATCCAAAAATCATCCAAGTGCCAATAAAAAAAAATCATTCATCAAATTAAAAAGAACCCATGAATTACCAAAAATCTATCAACACTTGTAACACCAAAAACATAAATCTAAAAACAAAATCATAAAAGAAGAAGAAACATTGATCATGAAGAAGAAGAAACATCAATCATCTAATTGCATGAGTTGAGCTCGTTCTCTTTCAATAAAAACATGCAAAAATTTAATGAAGAAGAAGATGAAGACGTAAAGAAGAAGAAGAAGAAGAAGAGAACAAAGTGAAAACAAAAAATAAAAAAAATGTTTATAAAAATATAGAGAGGTATAAGTGAAAAAAAAAGTAATTGTAATTTTGAAAAGGTTTGGTCAAAAATAGTGTACAGTGTAATTTTCTCTTTAATCTTTTACACAATGAAAAAAATATTTGCATAGAAAAACAAACAGTATCTGAATGGGTGGAGCTTAACTTCTTTTTAATAATAATTATATAAATATTTTAATTATTACTATATATATATATAGACATGTGCGTGCATACACACATTTTTATTTTCAAATTATAAATGAATTTGAGCCTCACATATATTTTTAAAAAATAAAATTAATTTATAAAAAATAAAAATTTAAAATTTGAAAATTATTAAAATTATTGGTGAATAACTAAATTGATATATTAATATAATACATTATTAAACTTTCAAATTTTACAAGTTTTAAATAAATTATATTTTAAATGTAATTTTAAAAAATAAAATTTTTAAATTAAAAATATTTTTATTAAAATAAGGACTAAGTTGTTAACTATTTAAAACATTAGAGATGCATTTGTAAATGTTTAGAGGGTCTTTAGTTCATTTATCAAAAAGTAAGGAGCCAAGTGTATTATTTAGGGGATAATTTGACATTTATCGCAAAGGTTAGTGGCAAATTGGCCCAACCATAAGTGAAAAATTCAGGGGTCAATTTGACCTTTACTCCATAAAACAATAATTACTTATATTTCTAAATTTATTTTTTTAAAAAAAAAAATTAACTTGCACTTTCAAAATAATTATAAATTAAAAAAATATAATTTTCTAAATATATAGACAAATAGTAATTTTGGCAATAAAAAAAAAGATAACATTTCCATTCTGCTGTTGGGGCATGGGGAAGGTGTTTCATGGAATGTTTTATGCAAATTTTTTTTATTTATATTTTTAAAGAGGAAATAATATTCATCAAAATTATAGAAGTATATTATTATGATATGGTAAACTCTATAATGATTAATATATTTAAAATTTATTAAATAGTAATATAACAATAATAGTTGAAAATTATTTTAATATTAAATAAGAATTAATTGATAATTAATTTCATTGTTTTTAAAAAAGTAAAAACAGTTTTTAATGAATTTATAATAAAATTTTATTCTTTTTTTATAGGTGTAATATAAATTTATATAAGATTTAATAAAATTATTATAAAATTCTAAAAATAAAATATTGTACTAATTTATATTGAAAATGTTAGAATGTAAAAATTATTTTCAAAATTAATATATAAAAAGCAGGCAAACATGTTATATATTGTGTCCCCTTGATTAATATATTAAAAAGTATTTTAATTATTAAAATTATCATTAGTTTATTGTGTCCCGTTATGGCAGGAATAGTCAATTTAAAAGCAAAGACAAATATAGAAAATGAGAACTTATTTACCAAAAAATGAGAATTTTGAATTTCCAATGGTAGTAAAAAGAGGATTATTCGCTCTTTTAAGATATGGTGGGTTAGGTTTTCCTAACTAGTGAGCAGTCCACTGAACTTGTGGGGACAACTGCGAGTGAATTTTAGAATAACAAATTGGAGATATAACAATTTGAAGATATATATGGCGACAAGAACTCCGGATAAAGTCTTTAATTAGTGAAAGATGCAAATTCTTTTAAATAAGTTTGAAATTTGAATTTTATGCATATAAAAAATAGGCATTGAAATTTTTTTTATCTTTTAACTAAAAAATATTATCAGATCATTATAAAAATATGACGAAAAGAGAATGGGACGCAAGAATTAAAAACAAAAAAGATTAGATTGTTTAATTAGATTGGCAGCCAATCTTAACACATTTTTTAACAATTGGAGCAAAGTTGCTCACATTAATAATTTACATTGTTTAATTTCTTTTCTAATAAAGACAAGAGTATGCTGATTTTACTAAAAGAAGCCGCCTTCAATTTTATAGACATATCTTATTGTCAATTTTATACTTTACGCTTTCTGGTGACTGAACTATATTAAAAGATATGATAGAGAGAACTTGAATTTTATTCTTTAATTATTTATTACATTCATTGTGACCGACCTTACAATCGTGGTGATTTTTTATGTGCCTCAAGAAAAGTTTTCTATTTTTAGGATAGGGTTATATTTAATTTCGGGAGGACGCGAGACTTTTGATTTTATTACGGAGTCGTCACTTGATTTCTCGGAAAAGTAAGGGATAATCTCGGGTCACTCAATGAGTATCAGGTCTCGTAAGAGATTCTAGATCTGAAATATTGCATATACTTTTGACTATTTCTCATTGCATAACATTTGTCATATCACTATTGCATCATCCTAGTTTTAGAATGACAGTTTATACACATACATGCACAATCATAAAATAAAAACAAGAAATAAAAAATTGATTATAATCATTACATGACTTTCCTAGTAAATACATCAAAAGAGAAAAATGCGGAAAAAATAAATCTAATCCTAATTCTAGGAAAACACCTACAAAACAGAGGTTAAAGGAGGTATGTGTTTCCAAACATCCATATAGTACGGGATTGGTAGAAAATGACAATGCAAGTTCAGAATTCAAGTAGCACACGATGGAAGCATAACATGACAATATAAGTGATAGAAATAATTAAAATGATGATAATTTCATTACATTGAAGAGAATGATTCAAAATTATTGAAAATGAATAGAGCAACTAAAATTATATTATTTTGACATCATTGGGCCAATGGATGAAGCTCTAGCTGAGAATGTAATTTTTTAAGAGATATAGAATGAAAAAATTGATTATTTCAGGTTTTAATCTCTTATTGACTCTTTACTGAAAGTTATATTAGTTACAGGAATGCTGAGAAACCATAAATCTCATGTACTCACTATAACTTCCGTACGGAGCCAACAAAAAGTCAAATTAGATGCGAAATGTTGTGTGGAGTATAATTAAGAGCAAAAATGATGATTTAATGACGATAAAAATGATTTTTAGCTCAAAATACTTATTTCGTGCTAAGAATGCAATTTTTGAGATAAAAAAAAAATGAAAATATGATTTTTGATGCTAAAATGAGAAATTATCACAAAATTCATGAAATGATTAACATGATCTTAATTTATAATCCTTATTCAAGTCAAAAGATGCAAAAATGTTATTTTTAACAAAAATACCATGAAAATGCAATTTGGGCAGTGAAAATGTAGAAAATATATTTTGACATGCAAAAAATGCTATTTTCATGGAAAAACTCAATTCTTGATGAAAATGATGCGAAATATACACAAAAACATTTAAAATGAAAATTTTATTATAAAACGATTTTCTTTTAGAAAATCATATTCTCAGCATAAAGGAAACAAGAAAAACAATGAAAATGAAACAAAATTGAGAAAATAAATATTTACATAGAACGCAATATTGCCAATCTCATCACTTAAACACAAAATTTCACAAGTTTTGCTAGCAACATAAAATTAAAAGAGATAATTAGGGTAGAAGAGAAGATCCAAATTTAACAAAAATTAAACGTGCAAAAATTGTTGTTTTGATCCTCAAAATGTCGACTAAGCTTGGTTAGAAACTGGAAGCACTAGCTTTGTATATGTGATTTATAAGCTATCCTAATCGAATTTTGTTTTGAAAATTATATGTGAATGCAAATCGAGTTACCTTTTGAGTGTGCTTTGACAAAGTTGAGTTCGAGTTTGGTGAAAAATGAATACTAAAAAATCCTAAAGTTAAAGAAAATGGAGTGGTTAAGAATGTTTAGAGGTTTTGCTGAGTCCTCAAACTGACAAAGTTTTGTTATATCGAAAAAGACTCTATGAAATGATAAAAAGGGTAATATTTATAGACATACAGGTGAGAGGGTGTGTGTCCCACGTGTTTAGAGTGTACGATCATGTGTAAAATACCCTTGGATGCATGTCTTAGTGTGAGATTCATGTGCTACATTGTATGATCTACGTGCTTGGACGTATAATTCATGTGCATGGGTGAGTGAGTCATGCATTCAAGTGCATGGGATCACATGCTTTAGTGTGTGATTCACACGTATGGGCATATGGGTAAGGTCTTCACACACTCTTAGGGTCTTTGTTTCATTGGTTTTAATAAATATTGATCTAATATGATGAACTTTATCTTGATAGTGATCCAATTAGATTGTGGGATGTAATCTTGGATGGTTGGGAAGCTCTAAAATCCAAAGTTGATAATGTTGAATTCCTCATTGATAGAAGTTAATGGACTTAAGAGCAAAAAGATGAGAATCAAAAGAACAAAAAGGCCATGACTATTTTAGTTGTCTTAATGTCTAGAGATGAAGGAGGCAAAGTTCAACATTGTCAATTCACAAACGAGATATGGGAGACTCTTGAAAATCACTATGAAGGAAATGTGCAAGTAACGAGCAAGAAGGTTCAACTGCATGTCTATGAGTATGAACTCTTTAAGATGAAACCACAAGAGTCAATCATCGAAATGACCAACTGGCTCAATGCTCTTCTCATAACTCTAAAGAAGTTGGGAAAACACTACTCAAAGATGGAGATCAACACTAAGATTCTAAGAATCCTACCTAAGAAGGATTGGGAATCAAGGGTGACCTCCATTGAGGAACCTCATAATCTATCCAAACTTTCCACTGACATTCTCACTGGAAAGTTGTTGACTTATAGCTCACCTTGAAGCAAAGGGAAGATGAAAGAGATGAGAAAGATGAAAAGAAAAAAAAGATTGCCTTGAAAGCCTCTCAAGATGCAAGTGATAAGGAAAGACTTAAGTAGGATGTTGAGATTAGAATGATCACTAGAATCTTCAAGAAACTATTGACGAGAAAGAACCTTTCAAGACAAAGGGATAACAAGAAGAATGAAGGGAAGAAAAACAAAGAAGTCACTTACTAGAAAGAACTTTTCAAGACAAAGGGATAATAAGAAGAATGAAGGGAAGAAAAACAAAGAAGTCACTTACTATGAATGCAAGAAATCAGGTCATATAAGAAATGAGTTCCCTAAGTTAAAATTCAAGAGCAATGGAGCAAAGGAAAAGAAGAAGGCATTCAAAGCTACTTAGGATGACTCATCTAATTCGGAAAAAGAAAAGGAGCAACAAGAAGTTACCAACCTTTGCTTCATGGCACTTAAGGATAATCATGAGGTACTTCTACTTCTCATTCATCTTGTGATGAACATGCTAGCTTTAATAATAGTTGTGATGATGATGATGATGAGAGCTCTATTGTGAGCAAGCTTATGCTTAAATGCAAAAATCTTCTTTCAAAGAAGAAACATTATAAGCAAAAGCTTTTAAAAATGTCTAAATATTTTAAAAAAATTTAAAAATAAATTTGCAAAAGTTGCTTTATCAAGTGAATAAATTGAAAATGATTTAAAAAACTCCTCTCTTTTGAAAAATGAAATTAAGAAAGCCAAATATGCAAAAGAGAAGCTTTCATAAGAAAATTTAGATTTAAAATCTTCAATTTGAAAATTCATTAGGGAAAGGATACTTTAAATAATCTTTTAGATTCACAAAGATTTTATGGAAATACTTATGGCTTAGGCTACTCTAATGGAGCACCATCCTCATCATCAAGTCATACCATATTCGTTAAAGCTAAGGATCATTCTTCCTTTTCTTCATAATATGAGTGATAAGGCTTAAGTTATTAACACTATGAAGCCTAAATCACCTAGAGCTAGTGAAGATTAAAAAATGACTCATTCTCCTAAAGCTCATAGGTCCAAGACTTATGTCAAAGGACCTCAACCTAGACATGCTTACATGTATACTAGAAATAACATATTAAAACATGTCTCACACACATTCTGGACTTTATAAGCAATCTAGGATGTACCCTTAAAACTTTCATGCATAATTTAGAAGATATGGAACTCATAAGAAAAATATGCAATACACTAACATGAAACATCATTATGCACCTAGAAGAAATAAATTTGCTCATGTTAGATTCTTCTCTTGCATGACCCAAGGTCACATTAGTAATGTATGCTTCTATAAAAGGTTACACTTGTAATTATTGCCCTTTGATTACTTTGAGACTAACCAACCTAGTTTAACTAAGGTTTGGCTTCAAAAGAGTATTTGAATTTCTTGATTATAGGTGTGCCTTAAGTCCACTAAGAAGAATAGTCAATGGTAACTTGATAGTGGATGCTCAAGGCACATAACAGGAGACAAAGAGCAATTAATCTCCCTTAAAGCAAAAGAAGGAGGCAATGTGACATTTGGAGAAAAATGTTAAAGGGAAGATTGTGGGAATTGGCAAGATAGGTAATCCACAAACCTTCTATATTCATAATGTGCTTTTAGTTGATGGTTTGAAGCACAATTTTCTTAGTATTAGTCAATTATATGACATGGGGAATTAAGTCACCTTTTACATAAAAATTGTTTTGTTAGTAGTTTTGATGATGACAATGTTATTTTTAGTGGTGAAAGACTAAATAATATGTATGTTATTAACTTGAACAAGGCAGATAACAAAGAACTTAAGTTTTTAATGTCTATTTCCCATGACACATGGACTTGGTATAGAAGGTTAGGACATGCTAATTTTGAAATTCTTGATGATCTTAGTAAATATGAACTTATGGATGGTTTTCCCAAACTCAAGTTCATTCAGGACAAGACTTATGATGCTTGTCAAAAGGGGAAGAAAACTAAGTCATCATTTAAGCTCAAAAATAGAGTGTCCACTTCTAGACCTTTAGAATTAATTCATATGGCTTCATTTGGTCCTACTAGGGTAGCTAGCTTAGGTGGAATGCACTATGCATTTATGCTTGTTGATGACTACTCTATATTTACTTGAGTTAGTTTCTCAGCTCATAAAAATGATGCATTTAAAGCATTTCAAAGTTTTACAAAAAAGATTAAAAAAGAAAAAGGTTTTTATATTTCATCTATAAGGACTAATCGTGGAATGGAATTTGAAAATGAATTTTTTTTCAAAAATTATTATGAAGAAAATGGTATTTTTCACAACTATTCCTCTCCTAGAACTATGCTCCATGAATATAGCTTGCCACTATATTTTTGGGCGAAAGCCGTTAATACCGCTTGCTACATTTCAAATAGAGTTTTTAAAAGACTTATTTTAAATAAAACTTCTTATGAGCTTTGGAATAATAGAAAACCCAAGATTTTATATCTAAAAGTATTTGGATGCAAATGCTTTATATTGAACACCAAGGATAATCTTGGGAAATTTGATTCTAAAGCTGATGAAGACACATTTTTAGGGTATTCCATCTCTAGCAAGGCTTATAGAGTCTTTAATAAAAGAACTCTAGTAGTAGAGGAGTCCATGCATATAGTACTTGTTGAATCTAACACACTTGATTCGAGAAAGGATCTTGCTTGTGTTGATAATGTTGTACGTGACTTTTTAGAGATGAACCTTCAAGAAATGATGCTAGCGAGCCTTTAGAACTAGAAGCTCCAAACAAGGAAGAGCAAGGAGATATTCCTCAACTTACCTTGAGGGAGGAGCTACCCAAGGATTGGCAATTCAAGAAGGATCATCCTAAAGAGCTCATTATAGGTGACATATTAAAAAGGGTAACCACTAGACCTCATCTTAGACCTCTTGTTAATTTAGCTTTCCTATCTCAAATCGAACCAAAGTCTAGTAATGAGACTTTGGAGGATGAGTTTTAGGTTCCTGCTTTGCAAGAAGAACTCAATCAATTTAAAAGGAACAAAGTTTGGAACTTAGTTCTAAGACCTAAAAATTATCCTATTATTAGTACTAAATGGGCGTATAGAAACAAGCTAAATGAACAAGGGATCATTACTAGAAATAAGGGTCGGTTGGTGGCCAAAGTTATAACCAAGAACAAGGTATTGATTATGACGAAACCTTTGCCCCGATTGTAAGGTTGGAGGCCATTAGAATGCTATTTGCTTATGCATCTCACATGGATTTTAACTCTTTTAAATGGATGTTAAAAGTGAATTTTTGAATGGTTTTATTCAATAAAAAGTATATGTTGAATAACCTCTGGGTTTTGAGAACTTTGAGTTTCCAAATCATGTTTTTAAACTCACCAAAGCATTTTATGGATTGAAGCAAGCTCCTAGAGCTTGCTATAAGAGATTGAGTACCTTTCTAATAGAGAAAGGATTTTCTAAAGGAAAGGTAGACATAACTCTCTTTATCAAAAGATCTAACAATTATTTGCTTATTGCACAAATCTATGTAGATGATATTAACTTTGATGCTACTAATCGTTGCTTATGTGAAGAGTCTTCTAAGTTAATGCAAGGAAAATTTGAGATGAGCATGATGAGTGAGCTCAAGTTCTTCCTTGGACTTTAAATCAAGCAATGCAAGGATGGGATTTTCATCAACCAAGTAAAGTATACTAGAGATATTCTCAAAAAGTTTGGTATGGAAGGATCCAAACCTAGCAAGACACTTATAAGCACCACTACCAAAATCACCAAGGATGAGACTAGAAAACTGGCTGATGAAAAGCGCTATAGAGGTATGATTGGATCCATTCTTTATTTAACCACAAGTAGACTAGACATAATATTTGCTACATACTTATGTGCTAGGTTTCAATCTAGTCTAAAAGAGTCTCATTTGAATACTATTAAAAGAATTTTCAAATATCTTGTTAACACCATGCATTTAGGACTTTGGTACCCTAGGAGTCACTCATTTGACTTAGCTATTCGGATGTCAACTTTGCCAGTAGCTTGCTAGATAGGAAGAGCAATTCCAGAACTTGCTAACTTTTAGAAAATTGCTTAATATCTTGGTTTAGCAAAAAATAAGTCTTGATTGCCTTGTCCACCGCCAAAGCCGAATATATGGCGGCAAGTTGTTGTTGATCACAAGTATTTTGGAAAAAACAACAACTAATGGACTATGGCGTTGATATTGATCATATTCCAATCAAATGTGACAATACAAGTGCTATAAACCTTAGTAAGAACCCCAATCAACATTCAAAAACTAAGCATATAGACATTAAGCATCGTTTTATGCGTGATAATGTGCAAAATGGTAACATTATTCTTAAATTTGTAGACACTATTCATTAATTAGCTTATATATTTACTAAACCTCTAAATGAGAAGAGGTTGAACTTCATAAAACATGAATTGGGTATGTTGGATGGTGCTAGCTTAGCTTGATGCATTTCTAAGCTCCTTTATGCACTTATTTGTTTGTAAACAATGCTTGATCAAGTGCCTAAAATTGTTATATGCTCTTTTAGTTAGAAATTGCATCTCTTTTGCCCCCTTCTCATGTGTATTTACTTACATGAATTAGTCTTTCTTAAACTTGATTTGATATGGGTATAAAAATGATTATTTAATTATTTTTGGTATTTATAATTATGCTTGTATTTATGATATTGAATATTTACTTAATTTTTTTTGGTATTCTTTGCTAGCCTTTTTTTTTGCAATAATTATTTCGTTAATTTTTATAGTTAAGATAGTCATTATTTGCCTGTATGGGATTTTTTAATTAATTATCTTGCCTAAATGATCCTTTTGAAATTATTTTTTAACCCTTAATCATTTATAATTAGCAAAAATAATTTATCCTTAAAACTCCACATTTACATGATCAACTTCATTTAAACATGGTCTAAGTTTAAATTAATTTTAGTTTACTTATAACTACTGTTGACACATGGTTTGGCCGACCCAAGAATGAAGGCCCAATGATGAAAAATAAGTAAAATGAGCCTCATAGTGTAAAGCCCAATCCTTTTCTCTCCAAATGGGCCTCACTTAGGCGACAACCTTAGTGGGCCTCAACCCTGAGGCAACGCCTTAGCGCTGCTGAGCTGTTTTTAAAATAACAGAGAAAACCATATTTTAACATGATTTTCTCTGTCTATTAGTAGGGGAAGATGTTATTAACATGATGAAGAATGTGGGGGAATAGAGGGAGACTTTCTAAACTGAAAAAAATTAAGAGAAATAAAGAGGGGAGAAGCAAAGCATTAAAGGGGAGAGGAAGGTGAAACATAAAAACACAGAGAGTTCTAAGAGAGAGAAAAAAGGAGAAAATTAGAGAGTTTTGAGAAGAAAAAAAGAAGGGGAGCTAAAAAACAAGAGGAATAGAGTTCTAGAAATTAACAAAGAAGAGCAGAAGGAAGATAACAATGGCCTTGGCTTGACAAGAGAGAAGAGGCTGGCTTTACACTACTTGAGACTCACCATTATTATCATTGTGAAATACTTATGAGGGCCAAAGACAGGTGTTGTGCTATTTTGTGTGTTTATACAGTAATCTCATTCACTTTTATTTTCTAAGTTTATCTCATTTAATTTAAAAGTGTTGTGAATGCTCTGAATTAGCTAGATTGCTTTTGTTGTTATTTGATTTTGAAATTGTATTTTTACAAACAATTCACATTTTGAATTTTGAAAATAAAGCTATTAGTTGAAATTAATCTGCCAGTGTAATAAGGCGGCGCTTATTCAATAAGGCCACCCTTATTATAATAAGACGACGCCTTATTATGATAAGATGTCGCCTTAACTCTAAAAAATGACATAAATAATTTATTCAAATTGAATGCTGTTTTGTTATTTTTTCAGCATGTTTAATTCTATAATTTTTGTGTGTTTGTTCATATTCAAAATTGAGCATTTTTTTTTGTTTAATTTAAATTTTATGTGTGTTTGTTTATACTTACCTTATTTTTACATGTTCGAAATTTTTTTAATTTATCATGTTTTTATTATATTGCATGATTATGATTTCTATGTGTTTTGTTTAATATGTTGCATGATTACATTAAATAGAATTTTGGTGATTTATTTTAGTTTTTATTTTGGTGAATTATTTATTTTATATTTATTTTAAGGGAAAATGATTAATTCTATCCTGAACTATAGGCCAATTATCAATCTAATCCTAATTTCAAATTCATATAAATTTGCTCCTCTAACTTTTCGAGTGGTTCCAAATCTATCCAAACGATATTGAGCTTGTGACAGAGATGACGTGGCAATCTGACATGGCATAAGAGTGGCTGACATGGCAAAAAACTTAAAACTCACCTTATCAACTCTATCCCCAACTATAGACCAATTATCAAACTAATCCTAAGTTCAAAGTCATTTCAATTTGCTCCTCCAACTTTTCGAGTTGTGCCAAATCTATCCAGAAGACAATAAATGTGTGCCAGATAGCTGCAATGGCCATCTTACATGGCATAAGAGTGTCTGACATTGCAAAATTAAACTTCCTTAATGTAAGTGTAAAATTAAACTTAAACTTCATTCATACTTTTTGGTTTTTTTTTTATCTGATGCATATGTAATGGCCATAAAACAGTTAAAGTTTTTTGAACATCTATTTTCTCTATAAATAAAGTTTGAAATTATAATTTTATTTAAAAATATTTAAATTTCTTACTACTTGGACTTCATGATACTTTTTAATATTTTGATTTTGCATAAATATTTCAATTTTTTATGGGGTCCTTTTTATTGAAACTTTGCTTCATTTTATTCCTTTTTTATTTATTTATACCATTCTTTCTAAATTTTTCTTTAAAAGAATAAAATGCACTATATACAGTGTTAGTTTTTTTTTATTGGGTTAAAAATAATAATTTTATTGCCTCACAAGAACACTCACTTTTAATAATAACTAATTTCCTATACTCTTTTTCATTCATAACTCATGAAATTTGTCACCTATTAAAAATGAATCCATAATCATACCTCCAAATGGAGACAAAACCAAAACAATCGACATGGATTTGCATAAGTTCGAGATGTCTTTAAATGAGCTATATTTCCACATTTGCATGTCATGATCTTATTATTCAAACCATATATTCTTGTGTCTTGTGATTCTGATTTGGAAAACAGTGAGTTTTAGGTTTTTAATTTTTTTTGCCATGTCAGATACTCTTATGCCACGTAAGATGGCCATTGCAACTATCTGGCATACGTTTATTGACGTCTGGATAGATTTGGCACAACTCGAAAAGTTGGAGGAGCAAATTGAAAGGACTTTGAAATTAGGATTAGTTTGATAATTGTCTATAGTTGAGGATAGAATTGATAAGGTGAGTTTTAAGTTTTTTGCCATGTCAGCCACTCTTATGCCATGTCAGATTGCCATGTCATCTTTGTCACAAGCTCAATGTCATTTGGATAGATTTGGAACCACTTGAAAAGTTGGAGGAGCAAATTGATATGAATTTGAAATTAGGATTACATAGATAATTGGCCTATAGTTCAGGGTAGAATTGATCATTTTCCCTTAATTTAATAACTAGTTATGGTTTGCATGCGTTAGTTGTTATTTTATAAATTATGTGTTTAAATTTTTATTCATTTCATTATTTTGATTATCAATGTAATTAAATCAAGTTCTATTATTTTGTTGTATTTCCATTTTTATTTTATTTTATGTTTATATTTTAAAGAACCTGACTTTGTGGTCTTTCTTGTAGGTTTTATTTTGGAGACTAATTAATTTAATTTACAGGAATAATTTAGAGTGACAATTTGGGTCACTATATAAAAATTACCCTTTTAGAATTGTTTATTTTTATTTCATTTATTTTAATTTTTTATTTGCATGTGAAAAAAGTTGTAACTCATTTCTCCTCCCTCCTTTATTTAAATGCACATTTATTTATTTATTTTTTGCATGATAATGGGCTGTAATTCTTTCCTCCTCCCATTTCTTTGCATGCGTATTTTTATTCTATATTTTATTTGTTTTATTCATTTATTCTATTAATGTAGCTTGAATGCCTGATGTGGTGAATGATGGACTTAATTGCATGAAATTTGAATTAATTAATCATATGGGCTAAATTATAAAATTGGAAGTTTGTTTGGAAGAAATTGCAATTTGCATGTAAACAAGGAACAAATTAAATAATTAAAAGTAATAAAATACAAAACAAAAATGGAGGCTAACCGCAAGGTTGGGTGGGTATTCTAAAAGCCCATACCTAGTTTTCGAACACAATATTTGAGGATGGCTGCTGGGGCCCTCTGTGGGATCCAGTTACTTTTAAAGTGTGTCCCGAGTCTCATCCTGGTGGCGACTCCCATCTTCGACTTGGGCTATAAGCCCCTGTTGTATCTTCAAGTGGACCCTGAACCCACATAGTGCTGTGGTCACCGAATGCTTGGGTGTATGCTGAACCCCATCTCTTACAACTACTTTCCTAATTTCGGTC
This sequence comes from Mallotus japonicus, assembly GCA_949634005.1. Classification (NCBI taxonomy): domain Eukaryota; kingdom Viridiplantae; phylum Streptophyta; class Magnoliopsida; order Malpighiales; family Euphorbiaceae; genus Mallotus; species Mallotus japonicus. Next base: position 14,505 of record CATIWK010562986.1, read on the forward strand.
AATCTAGTCCACATGGACTAAATTGTCACATTTTGAGGACCTAATTGAACTTTTTGTAAAAGTTCAAGGGGCGCAGCGTAATACAGTTACGATTGTTGCCTTCAACGGCACCGGTTCGTGACACTTGTCTATGTTAGACCCTGTGCCCCTCACGATTGCTGCTCACGATCGTGAAGGGCACTCTGACAATTCAAAAGTGACTATTTTTACTCCTTAATTGAAGAGTTATAACTCTTCATCTTCACCAACATCCGCAGAATCTTAACCTTTTATTTTTATCCCATCCAAGGGTGAATATTGACTAAAAGTCACTATAAAAACTCACCTTTTCGCCTTCTTGCCCTATTACTTCGTTCTCTCCTCCTTCAAATCCTTTCTTTATTTAATATTTCCATAACTTACATCTTTTCCTTTCCTCTCATTCAAATATTTTCTTTTTCCTTAGCCTTTCTATCTCTAATGGCCCCTAAAAAGAGCACAAGACAAGAGCCTGCTCCCTCACCTTCTTTGACATCTATGAGAGCACTTAAAGAATAAACCAAAAGAACTCCTCCCATCTCCTACAGTCTAACACAAATTCGTGCTAGAACTTGAACTTTTTCTCAAAGGTCCCTCATTCCCTCAAGGTTTATTTCAAAAGTGGCCCTTGAAGAACTAGGATGCTATGAGGAAGTGAAAAGGCTTCTTAAAAAGGTAGGTCTCTTCAATCTTTCTTTTGACATTCCTATAACCTACGCTCAACTTGTGGTTAAATTCCTTTCCTCATTTTCCTTAGAACTCACTATGTTGATGACCATAATCCTTTGAATAACATGAGGTTTAGGTTAGGGGGTAGACCGCACAAGATTTTCATAACATTCTTGGCTTCACTTAATAGGGGTCTCCATCAAACAAACTATCTTTGGTCTCCTCAAAACTTTTGGGTTCAACATTGCAAACCTTGATCCATTGCCTTTTAAGCGAGTGTGATCGAATCTTCCTCCCTCTCTTCCAAAGCTCTTTAGCACATCCAAAGATTCCTTACTCAATCAATGCTAGGGGCCAAAATCATAAAGCAATATCTTTTTATGATCTTTTCCTTCTTCATTGTATGGTAGATGGAATTCAAGTTAAACTTGGCAGGTTGTTTCAATGGCCTTTTTGGCTTATTAGTGATAGTGCATTCGGTAATCTATGTATTGGAGCCTTTATCACTAAGATTGCCCATCATTTTAAAGTAAACATAAACAACCTTGATTCCATTCCTTCTACTCTCTTTGACTCTACCTTTATAAAAAATTCAAAGGAATTTAAGAGAGTCACAAATCTATGGTTTTAGAAGGATGAAGAAGTGGCTATATTGGATGAAGAACTTAAAGAAGTCTTTAAAGACATTGATCAATTTCATGATCTGGATGCCCAAGAAACTCAAGACCCTTCTACCATGCCTCCTCCTCCTCCTCAAAGGAAATGTGCAAGGGCTAATAAAGGTAATTCAAGGAGTGCAAAAGTGCAAGATGATGAATCGGCTTGGTTTGGGCCTTTTTTGATAGAATGTCCTTGGTTGAGGCAAATTTCAACCACCGGTTTGATAATGTAGACATACGTCTTGACAGGTTTGACCAAAGGATGGATCACTTGGAGTTTGATGTTCATCATCTTTATTCTCACTACAACATGTAATGCCAATGGGTCCCTCCTATACCTTCTTCCTCTTAAGACCCTGAAGATCCCAATAAAGACAATGATGTCTAATTTCTCTTTGTTTGTTTGTTTGTTTGTTTACTTTAGTAATTTTCTTTGTTGAAGCTATTTTTTTTATTTTTTTTTTAGGTTGGTTATGTTGTTGTTCTTAGTCATGTTCATGTTTTACTTGTTATGATGTTCCTTAGTTATGTTGGTTATGTCTCTTTTGCACCTCTATGTCCTTTTCCTTTTATTTAATGCAAGATTCTTTCCTTTTAAATATTTTTCTTCTTTCCTTTTTGGATCTTTGCTAAAAGGGGGAGATGAAGTTATATTTTTTGAATTTTTTGCATTACGTTTTGAATTAAAATGCATTGTTTAAATAGCTCTGATTATTGATATCTGCCCTTTGAAGACCTTACATGCATTATCTTAAGGAGTTATACTTGATCATAATCAAACTTTAATGCATTATCACTCCACCATAAATTCAATTCACTATGCATAAATTTAACATTTACCTAAATGATGAATGTGCATATATTAAGGGGGAGCATATTTAATTATATATAAGCTAAATGAGTATTGCATAGATTGAAAAATTAAGGGGAAGGGGCACTTACATGCATCCATTATTCAAAAATTCATAATTTTTTTATTAAAGTAAAAAAAATGGGAGATTTTTGAACATTTACATGATCAACTCAATAACCATTCGTATTTTGACTTTAACAAATAATGTTTATATGCTACTGATTTTTGTTTAAGTGATTGAAGTAGAAATTAGAATTTAAAAGACTAAAAGTGGAAGGTCAATATATCAACCTTGAGACATAAGAATCAAGCTCAAAAGGTCCCTCAAGCATGCATCTCCAAGCATGGAAACAACTCAAGATGAAAAGGAAATCTCAAGTGCTTAAAAAGGATAAATTTTCTCAAGGTCAACATTGGTCAATGACTGCTTACAATCCTGAGCAGCCCCTCACAATCCTGAGGAGACCTGGATTGTCTGGACACAAAGTGAGCCTCTTGAGCTTGACAAATATGTCATGCTTGTGATCCCTTGCTCAGGATCCTGAAGTAGTCCTAACACAAGCCTCAATGGCTCCTATTGGGTTTCCATGATACAAAAAGCAGCGGAATTTAAAAATTTTATTCATGAAACCCTCACAGGATCTATATAGTTCGGTTAAATCGATTAAAGAGGTTTCTTAAAACTCACCTAGATGATTTCAAGGCAAGAATGTTGGAAGGAAGAAAGGGGGTTCACATCGGTGACACCCTACCTCAAGCTTTTAGTGTCTTCTTGTCGAATCAAGGCACCGCCAATAAAACCATGCCCTCTACTGGTATCCACACGAACAGGGTATCCAAAGCAATATAGGTGTGCTAGGACCTTAGAAGTCTCACTTTTATTTTTCTTTTCGCAAAAGAAGTAGTAGAATAAGGAGGAGAATAATATCCTTACAAAAACCCTAAAGAATGAGATGTATTTATAGACATCCATTCTAGGATTTCACTTACCACTTACTTACCAAAACAGTTTTGGTAAGACTAAACTTCCTCTTTTATTTTGATTCTAATTCCAAATAAGAATTTAGATAACTCTTACCTGAAATAAATAAATAAATAAATAAATAAATAAATATATATATATATATATATATATATATATATATATATATTTACTTATTTATTAAGATAACAATTACCTTAAATAAATAAATAAATAAACAAATATATATAAACGAATTTATATATATATATATATATATATTTATTTATTTCACAGAGTTTAAATGGGCTTGGTAAACCCATATCCGTTTTGGGTCTGTTCTAAGTGTGTGACCCTGTAGGTTCACATGATATTGGCAGTGGGCCTTAAATCCCTATTTAGGCCTACAAGTCATAAGTGG
>CATIWK010563179.1:0-11739 GCA_949634005.1 Mallotus japonicus
CCAGTACCGTACCAAATTAGTTACAAAATTCGGTTCGATTCGGTTCGGGGTTAAAATTATTCGGTTCGGTACGGTTTTAATGTCTTTCGGTTCGGTATTTCGGTTCGGTTCGGTATTTTCTCCGTCCCGTGCTCAGCCCTATTTGGGAGTCGAAATTAAACTATACAACGCTAAAATTATATATTTAAAAAATTTTAGTATATAAAATTATACATTTATCACAAGTACCAGAAATTTAATAGTTCAGTTCTAACAATGTTTGAGGTTTATCTGTATTAATCAAATGTTAAAGGCTTAGTTTACCATTCTTGGGCCAAAAGAAATCTATCCACTAATAAACTAAGATCAATTAGGCCATCTTCTGTCCATAACATTAAAATGCAATAAATTTTACTCTAAAAGCGGTTTTTACAATAATTCCTCTCCAATCTATTACTTTACTCCATTTTTAACTTCAAGAACTTTACAAATAAACCCTTTTTGCCCCCTAATTACCACTATCGGGCCAAAAGAAATTTAGCCTCTAATAAACTAAGCTCAATTAGTCATCTCCAACTCATAACGTTAAAATGAAATAAATTTTCCTTTAAAATATAGTTACCATATTAATCTTTCTCCAAACTATTACTCCATTTTTTACTCAAAAAAAATATATTCTTAATATATTCCTTTTTATATCTCATTTCATATTATTTATACATTTAACACATTACACCCAATATTTATATATTTTACAAGTTTGTCCAATAAAATATTTTTATTATTTAATAATTTTTATTAATAAATAAAATTAATTATTTCTTGATAATTATAACATATATATATATATATACACACACACATACATATAGCTTATATATAGAAATTAGTAATTAAACATCAATTAAATAATTAATCATAATAGATTTTTATTACATATTTATTTATTTGTATAATAAACATATTATTTTTAGGTAAAAATTTTCACCTTTGGTAATTGAAGTACAAAAATAAATAAATTTGGACTAAATTGCTTTAAAAAGTTATAAACATAATAACAATTTGGAATATGATAGGTCCCAATCAGAGTTTTGAAGATTAAAAGAAAATATTCTGCTTGAGGTGAGAATAAACCTTGTAATTTTTATTTGAATTTCTGCCTCCTTTCTTATTTCTCCATACAGAGTTTATACAGCAATAAAATAACAGCAACTAAATAACAACTGCACCTATTTTTTAGCAACTCTAAAGGATAGTTCCCTATACAACGACAACTACTTATTTGAAAAGAAACAACTACTATTCATATTTTTCTGCAGCAGGCTCTACTAACTCACAAAGGCTTGGACTAATTCGTTCACGTTGCATGACTAACAAACATCGTGGCTTATCAGAGTAAATGAAACATTTAGTAAAAAAATCATTGGATTTATTTGTAAAAAAAAAAAAATGCCGTGACCTACAGTACCAACCTAAATATAGGTCGACACTGTAGCGTGGCACCAGTTTTGGTGCCAAAATTGTTGCTTCATTTGAACGACTTTTTTCCAAACCTATGTTAGAAAAGGCGTGTGAATCAGAAATGCCCTTAAATTTACAATAGTTTACATTTCAAAATTAGCAATTCTATGAAATTTGTTGAAAAACTCCACCTTTATATTATACAATTTCAATGCCTTTATTTTATTATTTGAAATTTTATCTATTAATGTGCAAAAAGAAAAAAGCCGAAACATACTATTTAAAAAATATATATTATAAAACAAGTTCTATTTGAATCAAATCTACTACATGTCAAGAGCACATAGAACATCATGACCTTATTTCAAATGCAAAATTTACTACAGAAAAGATAACATTTATTGCCAACAAGTCTGCCTGAAATTGCATAGGGTTTATGGGGCAGACTTCAAAGTGTTGCCAATGTCAATGACAAATCGATATCTAACGTCAGCTTTCGATATACGCTCCATAGCAGTGTTCACGTAATCAACTGGAATAAGTTCAATATCTGCTGTTATGTTGTGTTTGGCTGCAAAATCAATCATTTCTTGAGTCTCCTTTATCCCTCCAATGCCGCTGCCGCCCACCATCTTCCTTCCTGTTAATATGCACAGCATTAGTATATGTCTATTGAACTACAAAGTTTTAGCCTGAGCTCGATCAACTTGTTAATTAGCAAGCAAGTTCATTTTATGAATACCTGAAGCTAAGGGGAAGACAGGTAGCTCAAGTGGCTTCTCTGGACCACCAACCAAAACCAACTTGCCATTACACTTCAATAGACCAATTAATGGCAAGAGAGGATGTACTGCAGATACTGTATCAATAATTCCATCCATTGTACCCATTGCTCCCTATATTCCACCAGCACTTTATAAGCACAAATAGCACATGATTGATCCAATACTTGTATAGACTAACAATTAAGAAATGTTAATACATACATTCATTTGATCCTGATCACGGCTGACCAAGAATGAGTCAGCACCAAGACGCTCAATAGCCTCCTGCTTCTTGTTAGGAGAGGTGCTAATCACTGTCACCTTAGCACCGAACGCCTTGGCAAATTTCACCGCCATGTGGCCAAGCCCACCAAGCCCAACCACACCTATTTGCATGCCCGGCTTGTCTAGTCCATAATACCTCAAGGGACTATACACTGTTATTCCAGCACAAAGGACGGGAGCAGTAGCATCAAGAGGAACGTTGTCTGGAATACGAACAATGAAATGCTCATCAGCGACCATGATGTCAGAATAGCCTCCGTAAGTGGTGGTTCCGTCATAGTACTTGACACCATAAGTTAGTAACATTTTTGGACAGTAATTCTCAAGATCATTGCCGCAATTCTCGCATGATCGGCATGACCCGACCATGCAGCCAACGCCCACTTTGTCTCCAACTTTGAATTTTGATACCTTGCTCCCTACCTCTGTCACCACCCCTACAATTTCATGCCTGTACTCAAGAAATGCATAGCATAATTAACCAAATATTGATGTTGAAGAAACGATCTTTTAATTAATTGACTTCAAAGACAACATATGTGTGTACCCAGGGACAAGAGGGTAAGCAGTAAAGCCCCATTCATTCTTGACCATGTGAAGATCAGAGTGGCACATCCCACAATACAGAACTTTAAAAGACACATCTTTCTCTCCTGTTTCCCTGCTCAGACACATGAAAATTATGAGACACGTTTCAGAAACTTCAGAAAACATTTCGTGCATTTCTGCAAATTCGAAAAATTAGAAAATTCGTTTTGAACTTGGATAAAAAATTGAAAAAAACCTTCTAGAGAATTTGAAGGGAGAAAGGACACCAGACGGGTCCCTTGCGGCCCATCCAATGGCCGGTCTTGGATGCTCTTCCTCTGGCAATTTGGCTGCCATTTTTTTTTTTTTTTCTCTCTGAAAGCCTCAATGGAGAGTAGCGATTAATTTCTGGCTTTGTAGGGAGCGTAGATATGTATATGTAGCGATTTGTGGATCTAGAAACATTCTTTATTTAGACTGATCATTCATTACATGTCTTCTATTTTTGGCCTTGCGTATTATAGGCTAATATGATCAAAGTGGAAGAAAAGTTACCAGCAAGAGAGCAGTCAAATGAACTCTTCTTAAGGGACATTATAAGATGCAGGATTTGAATTTTAGGATCCTTAATTTAAAGGAAGGACTGTACAATACATCAAATGAACTCTTTTTCAATAAATGGCGTAGAGTTTAAATTTTACGATTCTTAATTTAAATAAAGAATTGTTTCAATTGTATAATTTATTAATATTTAAATGAATATTTAAATCATATAAAATTTCTATTTAATGGAAACAAAGGCAATCACTGTTATCTTTTTCACTTTCTATTACAAAAATGAGAATTTTCATTAATATTTATTAATATACATGTAAATTGGAATTTTTTAATTTTCCACATTAATCATACTAAACTTTGTTGGTAATACATGTGAAAAATAATAAAATTAGCAAGTGTTTATATGAATGCGTGAAGCACGATTATTTTGAAAAATTCAACCTTTTTTTTTTTTTTTTTTTTGGTTTTCACGGTAAAGATTGAATTTTAAGATTCAACATATTAATTCGGGGCTAAAATTTTAGTGTTGATTTTGCCTTTGTTGTGAGAAATAATTATCAAAATAGGGAACATGATTCACATCACCTTATCCTTCAAGTATCCAATTCTTTGTAGAATTAAGAAATTATATATTTTTTTTTTCTTTAGAACCCGATGCTCTGACATTTCAATCATGAAGATGCAAATTACAAATGGAAAAAGTTACATGTTGTGGCACGATAAATTACTTTTTCACTTTTCTCTTAATTAATTTATCCCTCACTCTACCTCCCAATTATTAAAAAAAAAAAAATTATCCCCTATATTTAGGGTACAAATATATATATATTTTTTAATTGTCATATAGTGACCCGCACCAGTATATCATTGTCCATTACAAATTACATTCTTTTTTTTTTTTTTTTTTTTTTGAGAATTTGAGCTTCATTAAAAAACAAAGGCTCTAGCTGAACTAGAGAAACAGCAGATGCAAAATACAGCCACACTTAAATAAGCGGAGGGCAATAGGGATTACATGACAGTAATCATTAAAGGAACAAAAACCACATCTATATGGTTTTTGATTTATCACAAGAAACAACAACACACAACCAAGAGTTAAACAAACTAAAGCACAAACCACTAAACATCGAAATCTCAAACCATAAGAGAAGTACTCTGCCAAAGCAACAAACACTAATGACGAAGATCTAGCATTCATCTCAATTGGAGTCACCCAACTGCAGCTTGGCTTTACTCGATTTGCACTTCCTTATGCTTTGATGATGGGTATAGACTTCGATCTTGCCTTGGATGTGGTTGCACAAATTTTTCTTCAAGCATGAGCCATCATAAATATATCATCAAAATATCAGAAAAATATCCATAGCTATCCAACACCAAAAAATTATTCATAGACTTGGGTAGCACCCATATTAATTTGAGATCTAGTCTCAAATCATGTTGATCTACTAATAATATTATAGAATACTAGATTTTTTTGGGTGATTTTTGTCCAAAATTGGCCAAAACCACCCATGAACAATAGCTATTCAACGCAGAAAAGGGAGAGAAGATGACATTGTGCATGAAGAGAAAAGTTGAGAAGAAATTAAAAATATAAAATTAATATATATTTTCTATTTGATAATTAGATTACATCCCACACACGTGTGTGTGTATATATATTAATATTTTTATATGAACCATATAATATATTTTTGACAAAATAATGAAATAAAAACCCCAAATTTGGAGTGATCTACCAAAATTAACAAATCTACTACTAATGAGAGAATAGTCAAGTGATAACTCTTCTCCATGGGCATTCTAAAGTGCAAAGTTCGATTTTTGTCATCGTCAATTAAAAGGGAAGGACTGCCTCCTACTATACAGTCCATCCAGATTCCAGACTAAGTCATATGACCTCTCAATTTACAAAAAAATTAACAAATTTACTGAAAAGAAAATATCTAGAGTATGGTTCTCAGTCATAAAAATTGCTTTATAGAAAGAATTCTTTAATCATTTTAGTTAAAAGAGGGGGGGGGAGAGAACTTGTCAAGGCTTTTTTTTTCGAACGAGAAATTGCATTGATCAAAGCCAATCGGCAAGAAGGAAAAGAAACCCATATACAGAAGACCATCTTCATGATAGATAGTCACAATTTATACTCCTACTTACAAAAGACATATATAGATGTAGAAGTATATCATTTGACTATCAAAGCAAAGATGAAATACAAGTAATCTATTTGGTCTTCATCCAGCAATCAGATCTACAAGAGATGCACAAGCACCAACCAAGTACGAGTAGAGTACTTTTTGAGCCATTAATGTTTTCATGGAATATAATCACTTTTGTTCGTATGTTCAATAATTTAAAAAAAAAAAGAAAAATAAATTGCATTTCCTATTTAAGCTAGTTGAAATAATTTAATTTTCCACCCTAAAAATAATACGAGAGTTTGAATCATACTCTTTTTTTTTTTTTTTTGGAAGTTTACAACCCATTTCGGGAGGATTACCCCATATCGGGAATATTACAACTGTTAACGGTTACAAACTAACACTAATACAACTAACAACTATATACATATATCAAAGTGTATACTAGGCAAGAAAGATTTTTCAAGACTTTTGACAACACTATGAATTGAACCCATGACCCCTTAGGTTATGGGTACCTTACCCTAACCATTTGGGCTAAGAGTCATTGGCAATTTGAATCATACTCTATAAATATGAATGTTCACACATTTTACTACTTGAACTATTTATAAAGGACAATTATATTTTCTTTCCTAAGATTTAACCTCACTAACATTTATCCCCGTCTTTATTTCAAAATTAAATTTTACCTTCCTTGGTTTTTTTTTTTTTTTTGAAAAATTAGATCAAGTGGTTAAATCTCAATACTATAAGGGGGGAGAGGGAGAGAGTAGGGATTTGATCTCTACTCTTATAAATAGGATGTCTCTCGATTATTATTCTTTTTTTTTTTTTTTTTTTGAAATGGAAGAAATAATATTAATCAGTAAGGAAGAACATCCAAAGCCAAACTTTGGGCAATACAATTAGGAGCATACTGCCAGAATTGAGTACTAGAAAACATCCTAGCATTCTGGGCAAGAACATGTGCTACTGAATTAGCACTTCTAAGAGCAAAAACTATGGAGACCTCGGAACACTACTTAGACAGGATCCTACAATTCTTAACTATGGAACTAAACTCAGAGATGTTTGTATCAGTTGCTTGAAAGCAATCAACCACACATTTGGCATCACTCTCGATAATGATTTTACACAATTGATGAGTCTTCACCCAACTTAAAGCTTCTTTCAGACATAAAGCTTATGCAATAGAAGCATGAATTCTACCTGCAAACCAAGTGCTTTTGCCCATTAAAAATAAACCAGCAGAATTGCGAACTACCAAACCGAAACTTATAATAGATGAGCTGAGATTAATGGCTGCATCTATGTTGAGTTTGACATAACCAAAGGGAGGATGCTGCCATCTCGGATTATTACTACTAGCCTGAGATTCATTGACAGAATATAAGAGATGACCTATATTTTGAAAGTTTGAAAAAAAAATCCTGAGCAAACCGAATACACACCGAAGGTTGCTGATTGACCCCCAGACTATAATTTGCTATTCCTCTGAGACCAAATCATCCACAAAACCATACATATTTTCTCATTATAAAGGAGATCACCAGAATGGAACATGGCTTTGAGCCAATCATTGAAATTCTCCAAGTGCAAGTCTACCAAATCAATACCAACCACATTCTAATATTGGACAGCATAGGGACAATCTAAAAATAAATGGTGTATATGCTCACCATATGAATCACAAAGAACACAAGAATTATCAATAGCAAGGCCTTTGGAGCATAAACGATCTCTAGTTGGAAGAATATTGCAGCAGAGTCTCCACATGAATGCTTTCACTTTTGGAGGAATATTAAAAGACCAAATACAATGCCATGAGACCTGCATAGGATGATCAATTAATTGACTGTATGTAATTCGGTAACCTGATCTTACCGAATAATTACCATTTTTTTCAAAGTTCTAGATTAGACAATCCTTAGAGGTGGACTGTCCCACCGAAAGAGACAAAATAGAGACCACATCTTCATACAAGAACAATGCATGGAGGAGCTCACTATCCCATTCATCTGTACGTGGGATTTTCAACTCATTAACCAAAAGATCACTAAGACTCTCAACAAGAGGAGTGACAGGCCTGAAAGCATTATCATTTTTTAACCAAGGGTCATGCCACACTTTAATCTTTAAACCATCACCTATCCTCCACCGGCTACCATCTTCAAGAATTGAACGTGCTTTCCATTATTATTTTGTTGTTACTTAATAGTTAAGAAATTTTGTGATTTAATAAAAAAATTACATTAGTTAACTAAAATTAGTTAGTTAAGAATAAAAGGGGAGAGGAATGTAAATCCCAACACTATAAAATGAGAAAGGAAGAGAGTAGCGGTTCGATCTGTATTCTTCTTAATAGGATGTCCCTCGATTATTATTTATTATTATGTTGTTAATAGTTAAGAAATTTTGTGATTTAAAAAAAATCTCATTCGTTAACTAAAATTAGTTGGTTAAAAATAAGATATTTTTTAAAATAGTAACGTCATCCTGTATGAAGATGGTGTCATTCTACTAGTTTTATGACGTTAAGTAAAAATATTCTTCTTATTTTTATTTCTTTTCTGTTTTTTCTTTTTTTTTTCGAACGATAAATTCCATTGATCAAAGCCGATAGGCAGGAAGAGAAAGAAACCTATACAGAAGACCATATTCATGATAGATAGTCACAATTTATACTTCTACTTATAGAAGACATAGATGTAGAAGTATATCATTTGACTATCAAAGCAAAGACGAAATACAAGTAATCTATTTGATCTTCATCCAGCAATCAGATCTACAAGAGATGCACAAGCAGTAATCAAGCATGAGCAATCCAGGATCTTTGCATCTCCAGCTCAAATCACTGTTGCATAAAACATGGAGCTGAGATCAGATCTTGAAGCAAACTCAGCAGCTCCATAGCTACAAGCTCCATCAGATCTAGAAGCAAACCCAGCTGCTCCAGCTAACATAACATCAAGCACCAGCAGATCGAAATTTTTGCATCTGCTACAAAATGAAACTGGAGCAGAGGGAGATCTAAAGATTATAAACCCAAAATATCAACAAAATATCACCAAAAGATAACACATAAACACATATCAGATTTATTTATATACAAAATTCCAAAAGAAAACTGGTATTTGTATGGTTTTTGTGGCCAAAATGGTCAAAAAACCATTCAAAATCAGGAAATATAACTAGATGTGGAGAAGATGAACAGTTATAAAACCAGAGAAAAGAAAGTTATGAGAGAGAAAAGAACTAATTGTTGGTACTAATATTTTTCTGTTTTTTCCTCTCGTGGTCACTTTCATCTACAACATTTAAGAAATAAAGTAAGAATTGGAGTTTGCGTGTACAAATCAAATCACGATAAATTCTTTAAGTAAAAAGAATTTTAACAAGAGTGGGCTTTTTTTTTAGAAAAGTAAATTTATTAATTGGAGCTCCCACGAGCAAAAATAGAAACAAGGAAAAAATCCAATTTTTTCCCCTAATGTATGGTACGATGCTCAATTAAGCTCATAATCTATTTTTTGGCTCAAAAATACACCTAACGTTATTCAATCCGGTCATTTAGCCCTTTTTAAGAGATTTGACATCTATAAAAATTATAAACTAGTCCCTGAAATTATTTTTGTATCAAAATATTTCAAGTTTTAAATTTTAATGATAAATTTGTCCTTAATTTTTTACTAATAATATAATTTTTGAGAAAAATATTATACTTAATTATCAACCTTTCTAAATTAAATTATAAGCATAATCTACAATAATTAAATTTAAAAATAAAAATTTAAATTGAAGTATATATGTATGTGTGTTTGAATGCTTCATTTTAAATTAGTTAAATAAAAATAAGTATAAATAATATAACATTTGGATTCTTTACTCTTATTTACTGATGATATACTTTTAATAAAATGCTTAATATTAAAAATTCTAAGGGTTAGTTCATTTAAAATAAAATGAATTTTATATTTCATTTTTTATTTTTTAATATATAAAAATTTATTTGACAATGTTATATTTTTAGTTTTCAATTTTTATTTAACTAATTTAATATATATATATATATATATATATAATAAAAATTTTGTTTCACTTTGATTTACATTTTTATTTTTAATTTTAATTAATTTCAATTATGCTAATAGTTTAGTTTAAGGAGACTGATAATTAAATAAAATAATTTCCTTAAGAAATTAAGGTTTATTTTGTCTATTAAAATTTAAAACATCAAATATTTTGATAGAAAAACAATTTTAGGGACTAATTTATAATTTTCATAGATGTCAAACCTTTTAGAATGGGCTAAATGACTGGATTGAATAACATTAGGTGTGTTTTTGACCCAAAAAATAGATTAGAGGCTTAATTGAGCCCCACACCATACATTAGGGGCTAAATTGCTTTTCCCTAGAAACAATGAAGGTAGGAGATAAACACCAATTTTGAATAACATTGGAACACAGGGCTATTTACCATTTTATGATAAAAATTGAAAGATTTTTTTTTTATTGTGATTTTGGAAGTATTTTTTTATGATATTTTTAAAAATTTTTATCAATTTATGATTTTTTTTACTGAGGTAGCGGGAAGGATTGATCATTTCACTAGTTAAACTGGCAAAATGACTTTAATTATATTTTTTACAAACAGTGGCGAAATGGACAAAGGAAAAAAAATAATTTAATTGTTTTCTTTCTTTCTTTTTTTTTTTTTGAACAAGTAATTGTTTTCTTTCTTTTGTTCGGCCATGCATCATTTTTTTCATGCATCATTTTTTTCTTGTGTGTTGCATGCATCATTTTTTTCTTTTGTGTGTTGTGTGTGTCGTGGCCTAGTATTTTTTTATTTTAATTTTTAATTTTTTGTTTTTTATTCTAATATTATAATAATTATAATTAATTAATTATAATAATATTTAAATTAATATCATAATTATAATAACATTATAATTTTTCTATTTTTTAATTTTAATCTTATTATGATCAAAAAATTATAGTGCTTTTTCATTATAACTTGTTATATTTTATATTAAATTGTTACACTATAGAAAAAAATCACTTTTTATGAAATTAATTTTTATAGTTTTATAATTATATAAATTGAAATTATTTTTACTATTTTTATATAAAATTATTTTTAATTAACAAAAAATAATGATAATTTATGAAAATATATCAAGTTATGATAAAAAATATTAAATCTGACACTTAGAAAATATAGTGATATTTTACAACAAATAATAATCTTTTCATATTTTTTCTTGAATAAAATAAATTTTTCTAAATCAAATTATAATAAAAAAAATTATTTTTTATATTCACGAAAAATAATATTATTTCACAAAAAAATAAAATAAATTTTATACTTTTTGTAAATTTAGATATATTTTTTTCAAATAAAATAAATTACTTTATTTTGAGATAAATAACTATACAAAACACTTAAGATAAAATTAAAAAAATTAAGGCATAAAAAAAATCCTTGTGTAAACACGTGTTACACAACTGTCGATACTTTTTAGGATTACTTCTTCTTTCTATATCACAAATATGTGGGCCACTAATGTCACGAAATAGTTTCGGGGAACCTAATCACGTTGTTTTGTTGGGTGACATGACAACTTCAATTATTGTTTTTTTAATGGGTTAAGAAAATCGTTTTTTTTTTTCTTTTGAACTGAGGTTAAGAAAATAGTATTTCAACTCATACTTCAATTATTGTTTTTTAGGTATTACGAAAGAGAGGTGTTTTTTTTACAATTAGAGAGGAAAGGTGGGACGGTTCAAACCCTCCATTTTATAAAGATATTAAGTTAAAGAGACTACAAAAAATTAGGTTATTGCATCAGAAAAGAGAATGAATGCATTATTTGTTGTGGAATTCGGGTTAATTTCCACCAATAATAAATTCACCTTGATAACTATTATCTAGGTGACTAGAGTGAAAACGATTGTACTAAAAATCACCCCAAGATAAAATTCCCAGGAAAGTGGTGGGGTCACTATGCC
>CATIWK010563363.1:0-11137 GCA_949634005.1 Mallotus japonicus
ACAAAACCTTCTCTAAGACCAAGGATATCCTTTTGTTTTGCAATAAAATCTAGTCTTGCAAGCACCTCTTCTAATTTTGAATTGATTCCCTTGTTAAAAGGATTAAAATTAGAAGAGAAAAAATTTTGTACCTTGGTAACACTGGTTTGATACTCAGCTTCAATCTTGCACCGCAAAGCTTCAGTAGAGATCTCTTCTAAAAGGTCCTCTGCTTCGTAGACAACATGTTTAAGCTCCTTAAGCCACTTCTCGACATTCTTGTTCCTGATTTGCTTCACCTCAGCATCATCAAGAACAGCGTTGACAGACAGCAAGGTTATCTCCAATCTCTTGAGAAGCTCACCGTTGAGCTTCTTGCCCTTAATGAAATCAATAACCTCATGAGAAGCAAGCCTATCAAACAGCAATTGAACGGAAGCAGAAAGAAAAGCACCACCCACTAGAGCTCCGGCCATGTCTTATACAAAGGAAAAGGAAATGGATGAGAAAATTTCAGAAAAAGTTGCCAACAACACAAACAAAATGACGTAGTTGATGCTGTTAAGACCAGTTTCTGGTTTGTTTAATTAATTTTGAGGTCAACCTTGTTCTTCCATGAATCAAGACAAACATGTTTAGTTAGGAGAAGGTTAGTTTTTTTTTTAACTAGGAGAGGAAAGTCAAGGATGGAATTTTTTAACTGGTAGAGGAAAAGTCAAGGATGGAGAAGTCAAGGGGAGGACATCTATATCTATCTATACTATATGAACATTGGGAAAAAAATTTTGGACAAAAAAAGACATATATAATTTATTTAATAACAAAAATAATCCTACCATGTATTTAAATGATTTAATTTCAGTCAATTGATTTAAATTTTCATCAGATCCTTTTTTTGAATGGATTATATAAACTAAAATTTTTAGATTTAAATTTTCATCAAATCCTTTTTTTCTTGAATGGATTATATTAACTAAAATTTTTCATTTAAACTTGATCCTCAACAATTTTAAATTTTTGGAACTCTAAAATTCAACAAAATAACTAAAATAAACAATAGAGTCATGTTATTAGGATGAAAAACATATTTTATGGAGGCAATTATAAATTAATTCATAATTATTTTTATTTCAATTATACTTTCATAAATTAAAAAATTAATTTATTTTATTTTGTAAGTAAAAATTTATATTTTGCACTTAAATTACAAATCGCAGTGACTTTTATAAAGTTTTATTTTATTTGTTTATTGGGATTTTAATCGAATTTTTTTTTGTTTCCCATATGTTTATTTATATTATATATTAAAGTACGAATAGATGGAAAACTTCTTTGGACAAAAAAAGATATGCATCTTTTACTTAATAATAAAAATAACCCTACGATATATTTAAATGATTTAATTTCAGCTAATAGATTTAAGTTTTCATCAAATCCTTTTTTTTTTTGAATGCATTATATTAATTAAAATGTTCATTTAAACTTGATTCTCAACAATTTTAAATTTTTAGAACTCTAAAATTCAACAAAATAACTAAAATAAACAATAGATTCATATTATTAGGATGAAAAATATATTTTATGGAGGCAACTAAAAATTAATTCATAATTTATTTATATTTATATTTTGTATTTCTATTTATTATATTTATAAATAGAAATACAAAATATAAAACATTGCAACTCATAAATAAGAAAAAAAATATTGTTGTTTTATATCTCATATTTATTTTATTGTTTTTATTTTAATTTATTTACATTATAGATAATGAATATAAATTTTGTAATAATATTCTAAATACAATTTTTTCAATATTGATTATTTATGTTTATTATTTATTTATTTTATATTTATTATTACTTTTTAGTTATATTTATTAACTTTTAATACTTTATAGTATTTATGTTCTACATATATTTATTTAATACTATCATTATATTACATGTTTAATAATAATATTGATCACGTAAAAAAAAATAATATGTATTTTTCATATTTTTTAAAAGTTTTGAAATTAATTAATATAATTTTAGTTTGTATTTAAAAATTTGAAGTATATTTAAGTAAAAAATAATTTTTATTATATTTATCATCAAATTTAAATAATGTACATAATTGTCAAATAGTTATAAGGTCCATATACATAAATATTTTATAAAATTCTTATTTAATGTAAGACTAACAGTGTAATTAATAATTGTTATAACTTCTTATTATATTTTATAATTAATAATTATAATTTATATTTTATTATTGATAATATTTTACATTATCTATTATATATCTATATCTGTAATATATATAAAGTTACATATAAAAGTATGTGGGTAAGATTTTTTTTTTTTTTTGGCAAAAAGTTATATGCATTTTTATATACTGAAAAAATAATTTTAATTTGTTTCATAAAATTTTACAGTTGATAACAATGGCTTTTGTTTATATTTTAGAATTTAAACTTTAAAATTTTATATATATCAATTAGATAGATATAAACAAAACATGATATTTTTAAATATCACAAGGTCAATGTATAAATATTTTATAAATTTTTTTATTTATAATGTTCAACATGTTATATATGGATTATAATTAACTATTATAATTTATATTTTTATTATTTATATATTTTACACTATCTAAAATATATAAAAGTAATTAAAAGGATTAAAAATTTATAAAAAATAAGAAATTTTAACAAACAAATAAATAAGAAGTTATTTCATAATATTTATGTTTAAATATTTTACATGTAAAACTTGTCACGACCTGAACCCCAAGGGTACATGACCGACACAAGGGAATGAAGAAGTGTAAAACTTCTGAAACCCGTAGTAAGTCTAATAAATTTATCACCATAATATTAAATTACCATAACACAAAAATCAACATCAAATCTACTTTCATCATAACCTCACCATAAATAATACATATTCATAGTAAACCATTTAAATCACAATTACATATTATTCAATACCCAAACTACTATTGCGGTGTCTAGAGTACAAACATAAGACAATAAACATAAACAGGACCTACATAAAATAGCCGGAGAAGAAGAAACCCGATACAGAAGATGAGAAGTATCAGTTTGACTGTGAGATCCTGGTAAAAATAGTTGAGGGAAGTTAGACCTCACTGAGTAAGCTAATATAAAGAAATGCATGTCATTTCGAAAACCTTCTTTTATTAAAATATTTTGTGGAAATATAATACTTATATGTAAACTCATTAGTTTGCCAAAATAATTATAAATCTCATAAACACCCTTGAAATAAGATAACCTTTTATTTAAAATTCTTAAATTGAAAAAAATTATGGTAGAACCCTAAACCACAAATCTAAAAGCCATTAGGCTCACTTATTTATCCAAAGACTACCGGTTCCCGAGAGCTAAGCTTCCACCGAGCTACCAATCACAGTCATTCTTTCATTCTAATATTTACTGGCGGTTCCTGGGATCACTATTCAATGCCAAAATTACTATTCATGAAAATATCTTTTGCTGGAAACAGAAACATCTATACACTCACAACACTTATGGGAATCTAAAAACATGCTAAAACTTTTAAATCAACGGTCGTATTTATAGATCGGGTCAAAAATAGAAATTTACCGATCAAACTCCGATGAAGCACCAAACGACAACACCCGGACACGTGGTTGGTCTCTATGGACTCCTGGTGATGAGAGGAACACACTGGTAGCAAACTCTATGTCTGAAAGTCACCAGAACAGCTCCGAACGGTGAAAAAAGTGGTCGAATGGGTTTTAGCTAAACCACACTATTCTGAGCCGTTTCTCGCAAAACAAAAGCTACCAGAGTGTAGAAGAGGATGAGAAGAAGCTATGGTTTAAATTTAGCGTTAATTGGAGGTCGTTTGGGTAGTTAATGGAGAAGAAAAAGAAAAGAAAAAATATAAGGACTAAATAAGTAATTTTGCATAAAAGCTATATGATTTTCCGTCTGCAGCGTCCCTCCTTCTTTTTTTATATACTTATTTTACTGTTCACCTTGATATATATATATATAATAATGTCAATATCAATAATAATTATAATAGTAAAGACAATAATAGTAACAATAAATTAATAATATTAATAAAATATTAATATTAACAACCACACAAATTCGGGTTATTACATTCTTTCCCCCTTAATAAAATTCATCCTCGAATTTTTATAAATATGGAAAAAAGTAGGGGTATCGACTACGCATATCAGCCTCTATCTCCCATGTGCAATCCTCTACGGTATGGTTGCTTCACAACACCTTCACCATAGGAATTTCTTTATTGTGGAGCTGACGAATTTGTCGATCTACAATCGCCACAGGATGTTCTTCATAAGACAAATCTTCACTTAGCTCCACTATTTGTGGCTGAAGAACATATGAAGAATCGGAGATGTACTTTCTCAACATAGAGACATGAAACACTGGATGAATCCACGATAACTCTGGCAGCAACACCAATCTGTAAGCCACATCACCTACCTTTGAACGAATTTCAAAGGGTCCGATATATCTAGGAGCTAATTTACCATTCTTACCAAATCTCATTACTCCCTTCATTGGAGACACCTTAAGAAATACCATGTCTCCAATAGAAAATGATACATCATTCCTTTTAGGATCAACGTAGCTTTTTTGTCGACTAAAAGCTGTCTTCAATCTCTGTTGGATGACAGGAATCTTTTCTGAAGTTACGTGCACCAATTATGGGCCTGTTAATTGCCTCTCACTAATGTCCCAATGCAAAGGTGATCTATACTTTCTTCCATACAGGGCTTCATATGGAGCCATCTTAATACTTGCATGATAACTGTTGTTATATGTAAATTCAATTAAAGGCAATTGCAAATCTTATTGTCCACTAAAGTCTATCACACACATTCTCAGCATATCTTCTAGGGTCTGAATGGTCCTTTCTGACTGACCATCCATTTAAAGATGAAAAGCTGTACTGAAATCAAGTTTAGTACCCAATGATTTATGCAATTCTTGCCAAAAGACTGAAGAAAAAGTAGCTCCTCTGTCAGATACTATACTTTCTGGTACCCTATGGAGACAAACAATTCTATTAATATACAATCTTGCTAACCTGTCAGTAGAGTATGTCTTCTTAATTGGTAAAAAGTGAGTTAACTTGGTTAGCCTATCAACTATCACCCAAACATCATCAGAGCCTCCAGTTGTACGAGGTAATCCAGTCACGAAATCCATAGCAATCATATCCTACTTCCACTACGGAATGGGCAACTGTTGCAATAATCCTGAGGGCCTCTGATGTTCTAATTTCACTTGCTGACAAGTGAGACACTTGGATACAAACTCAGAAATGTCTCTCTTCATCTTGTTCCACCAATATGTATTTTTCAAATCATGATACATCTTGGTAGAACCTGGGTGAACATTATAAGCAGAAAAATGTGCATCTTCCATAATCTCTTTTCTTAACTCATCTACATCTGGCACACATAATCTATTACCTAAACATAGTATACCCTCACTATCAACAACAAAATCTCTAGATTGACCTTACTGAACTTCTGATATTATCTTCTACAATTGTGGATCCCTTCTTTGAGCTGCCTTAACTTTATCCAAGTACATTGATTGTACTTTGAATTGAGCTAAAAGACATTTCTTTGTTACTTTCCACTGTAATCCATGATCAATCAGTTCATGCATCTCTTTAATGATTAGCCTCCTTTTCGAGCTAATGTGAGTAAGGCTTCCTGCTGACTTTCTACTCAATGCATCAGCTACCACGTTAGCCTTACCTGGATGGTAAAGAATTGAGCAATCATAGTCTTTCAAAAGTTCCATTCATCTCCTTTGTCTCAAGTTCAAATCTCTCTGCTGGAAAATATACTTCAAGCTCTTGTGGTCAGTGTATATTTCATAAGTTACACCATACAAGTAATGCCTCTAAATCTTCAATGCAAATACCACTGCTGCCATTTCCAAATCATGAGTAAGATAGTTCTGTTCGTGCTTCTTTAACTGTCGTGAAGCATAAGCAACTACTCTCCCATTCTGCATTAATACACAACCTAATCCTACTCGAGATTCATCACAATACACTGTATACCCTTCACTTCCTAAAGGCAAAGTCAACACTGGAGCTAAAGTCAATCTATCCTTAAGCATCTGAAAGTGTTCCTCACATTTTTCTGTCCACATAAATTTAGCATTTTTCTGAGCTAACCTTGTCAAAGGTGTAGCTATCTTGGACAAATCCTTTACAAATCTCCTATAGTAGCCAGCTAAACCCAGAAAACTCCTTACTTCAGTGACTGTTGTGGGCCTTGACCATTGTGTAATGGCTTTAATCTTTTTAGCATCTACTTGTATGCCATCTTTGGATACCACATGGCCTAAGAATGCCAATTGATCTAACCAAAATTTGCATTTTGAGAACTTGGCATACAACTGGTGTTCTCTCAAAGTCTGAAGCACCATTCTCAAGTGCATAGCATGCTCTGCTTCACTTTTAGAATATACCAAGATATCATCAATAAATACTATCACAAATCGTTCCAAGAATGGCTTAAACACCCGATTTATCAAGTCTATAAAGGTTGCTGCAGTCTTGGGTATATCTCCACTTCTAATTCTCAACTGATGATATTCTGACCTTAAGTCAATCTTGGAGAAACATTGAGCTCCTTGAAGTTGATCAAATAAATCATCAATCTTGGGGAGTGGATATTTGTTCTTGATGGTGACATTATTCAATTGTCTGTAGTCGATACAAACTCGAAGACTACCATCTTTCTTCTTCATAAATAATACTGGTGCACCCCAAGGAGATATGCTGGGTTTAATGAAACCCTTATTAAGTAACTCTTACAATTACTCTCTAAGTTCCTTTAATTCTGCAAGTGCCATTCTATAAGGTGGCATAAAAATAGGATCTGTACCAGGTACAATATCAATACAAAATTCTATCTCTCTTTCTGGTGGCAACCCTAATAATTCTTCAGAAAAGACATCCGAAAACTCACACATAACAGACACATTCTCAACTGCTTTCTTATCTGCCTTACTATCTCTGAACACAGCTAAATAGCCTTGACACCCCCTTCTAAGCATATTTCTAGCTGTGATTACAAACATAAGATTCTGAGGCACTGAACTCTTATCACCTCTGAATCATAATTCCACATCATTCGAAATTCTAAAAATCACTTCCTTCTCACGACAGTCTAAAGTAGCATAGCTTTGTGCCAACCAATCCATTCCCAAAATCACATTGAAATCAATCACATCCAACAAAACTAAATCTACAAGAAATTCTCTACCTTCCACCAACACTGGATAAGATGGAAAAACTATATCTATTTTCAACTCATAATTGAGAGGTGTTACTACAGATAATGGAATTAATAACTTGGATGGTTGCCATCCCATTCTTGAAGCAAAATACAGGTGACATAAAGGAATGAGATGCACTAGGATCAATTAAAATTCTAGCATCAAGATAACAGATTGGAAGAGTACCTGCAACCACTGCCATCCATAATTTTTCTTCATCAAAGTTAGGCAAAAGTATCTCAAAGATCACTCTTTAAACTCCAAAATGTCACAGTAGTTATATATGGCTAGATTGATTATATAAACCAATCTTGTATTGCAGTCTAGACTGATAACTTCACACTCATTATCCTATGATAATTTGTATATCTTATCCTCGTTCGTAACTCAATTATGTTGATAAAATCCAAAGCATCTCTTGTTCCATCAAAATGATCTCTACCCATCATAGAGTACAAAAATGATGAATCAACATCAAACATCTCCTAATTTCCCTATTAAAGCATCTGCTAAACAATTGTCATGCTTGGTTAAGTGCTACCAAGCCTTCATTAATTCTTGCTACTCCAGTAATAATTGCTGCAAGTTCTAGTTTCAAAGCTGCCTACTCCACTTGCGATAGCTACTCTGGCATCTGAGCCACAATTGTCTCTGGCCTACTCCTACGCCAAATAGGTAGAGTAAGGGCTAGAACTAGAATTGGAACTTCATCTTGAAAGGACTACTTATCATTATATATTATCTCTGCAGTATGACCAATTCATGTTCCCCTCATTTTAAAAAGATGCAGAAACAAGGTTCAAGATATAACAAAGATGCTAACATGCACACCGAACTCTAGATGCAATGATAACACCAATGACAATTATCATCCTAATCACCGTAGTAATCTAAAGAAAAGGTAGACATCAATGACCAAAATAGTAGAAAATCAACCATAAGCTCTGATACCAACTTTGTCATGACCTGAACCCCAAGGGTACATGACCAGCACTAGGGAATAGGAAAGTGTGAAACTTTCGAAACCCGTAGTAAGCCTAATAAATTTATCACCATAATATTAACTTACCATAACACAAAAATCAACATCAAATCCATTTTCATCATAACCTCACCATAAATAATACATATCCATAATAAACTATTTAAATCACAATTACATATTATTCAATACCCAAATTACTACTGCGGTGTCTAGAGTACAAACATAAGACAATAAACATAAATAGGACCTACATAAAATAGCCGGAGAAGAAGAAACCCGGTGCAGACGATGAGAAGTATCAGTCTGACTGTGAGATCTTGGTAAAAATAGTTGAGGAGAGTCAGACCTCACTGAGAAGCTAATATAAAGAAATGCATGTCATTTCAAAAACCTTTTTTATTAAAATATTTTGTGGAAATATAATACTTATATTTAAACTCATTAGTTTGCCAAAATAATTTTTATAAATCTCATAAACACCCTTGAAATAAGATAACCTTTTATTTAAAATTTTTAAATTGAAAAAATTATGGTAGAACCCTAAACCACAAATCTAAAAGCGATTAGGCTCACTTATTTATCCAAAGACTGCCGGTTCCCTAGAGCTAAGCTTCTACCGAGCTACCATCCACAGTCATTCTTTCATTCTAATATTTACTGGTGGTTCCCGATAGCTAAGCGTCAACCGAGCTACCAGTCCCAGTAAATAATCAATCAAAATACGCCCAAGAGCTACGCATCAACTGAGCCTTTCTTTATCATATGCCCGAGAGCTATGCATCAATCGAGCCTTTCCATACCATATCAATTCAATGGCCCAACTTAATGATCAATACTACTGTGCACATTGTCCTGATGACACCTATCAGGTAGCCCGTTCTACCAATCTTTTCCAAAAACTCTTTATATAAATAATATGCAATAAATTAAATAACAACAACAATAAAATATTCTTGTTTATCATCCGGAACAATATCTTACCATAAATCTTCATATAAACAATATTAATGACATTGTAACCTTGATAATATTCAAAACACAAATAATATCTAAAATTTAATATTTTTAAATACCGAACATACACTTCAAAATATTAACTTACAAGTAGAGCGAGCCGACTGGCGTATCATCATCTGCCTAGTCTCCAATGTTCCCACTCCGATATTCTCTATAATAAATATATTTATTTAAAACATGCTTACATATATATGTCAAATAAATTCATAATAATTTTCCAAAAATCTAGAAAATTAATAAAATTAACTCGGAAATATCATAAATATGACATTTGAGGCTCCTAGAAATTATTTTGGTGAGTTAAAACAATTTAAATGGAAATTAAGCAACTTCCACAAAAACACTTTCGGGATTTTTATCTCAAAATCCGTTAGGAATCAGACCTAGCTCTAGTTACGGAAATTAATCCTCATAATTTATACTATTTATCATACTATTCATTACCGGAAAAAATGTAATATCCGACAAAACCGAATATACCAAAATGTTCCTAACAATTAGTAGAACACAAAAATAGCTTCAAACAACCCAAAATATTCACTGAACAATTAAATCTAAAAATAAATCGAAATTACCTAAAAATATTTATCAAATATTCTGTGGGTGCAGATCGGACGCGTGGCCGGTACCTATGAATTCCTGACATCGAGACGAACATAATGGAACCAACTGTGTCGCCTTAAACTCGCCGAAACAGTGTAGATCAGAGATAGAAGGCTGACTAAAAGAAATAGAAATTCTGCACAATTCTGGACGGTTTCTCACAAAATAAAAGCTAGAGAAAGGTGGAGGAGGATGAGAAGTAGCTATAATTCGAATTTGGTGTTAATCGGAGGTCGTTTGGGTAGTTAACAGAGAAGAGAAAGAAAATAAAAAATATAGGGACTAAACAAGTAATTTTACTTAAAAGCTATACGATTTTCCGTTGCAGCGCCCCTCCTTTTATAAACGCATTTTACTGTTCATATGTTGACTTTTTTTTATACAATAATAATAATAATAATAATAATAATAATAATAATAATAATAATAATGTCAACATCAATAATAATTATAATAGTAAAGACGATAATAGTAACAATAAAATAATAATAATGTCAATATCAATAATAATTATAATAGTAAAGACAATAATAGTAATAATAAAATAATAATATTAATATTAATAACGACACAAATTTGGGTTATTACACAAAGAATATTTCTAATGAATTAAACTAATTTATATAGAAATAAATAATTTCCTCCATAGCCATTCCGGAATTTTTATCTCATAATCCATAACGAATTGGACTTAAGTCCAGTTACAGAAATTGATCAACAAAATCTATACTATTTTTTTAAAACTAAACTGAAAATTTTCTGGGTAAGTCACTATTCATCACCGGAATTCGGGTAGATCCCACCGGATTCTCACCGGAAAATGCATCACCCGACCAAACCGAATATATCAAAAGTTTCATCACAATTTATAGAATACATCTACAGCCTCAAACACACCAAAACAAGTACGAAATTAAGAGATTGAAATATTAAAGAGAATTTACCGAAAAATTCACAGAAAATTCAAACGATCGAGATACGATGCATGGTTGGTGTCTATGGACTCTTAGAGATGAGAGGAACATGTTGGTAGCAATTTCCGTGGCTGAAAGTCACCGGAACAGTGCCAAAAGATGAAAAATTATTGGGTTTCGTGATACCAAACGCAGCGGAAAATAAAAATTTTATCACATACCCAAAACAAGGATCCATGTAATTCGGTTAATTGATTATTTTAGGGTTTCCAAAACCTTACCAATAACGTAAGTAGAGGCAAGATTGCTGGAAGGAAGAG
>CATIWK010563393.1:0-11306 GCA_949634005.1 Mallotus japonicus
ATAAAAGGGATACTCTTCTTCTTTAAATCGACGATAGTAGGATTCAAACCTTACACCTCAGCATGCCTTTAAAGAAAAATTATCATTTTCTACTTATTGAGAGAAAGAATTTCACCAAAAATTCTAATAAAAGGGATAAATATAATAATATGGTTAATAGGTTCTTATTAATATATATATATATATATATATATATATATATATATAATTATTAAATTAATTATTGATAAATTTTCTGTATCTATACCTATAATATATATTAATTACTGTTATTAAATAAAAATTAATCTAACAATTTCAATTTTGTTTGTATTAATATTTATATCAATGATTATAATTAAATAAAAATTAATCTAATAATTTTAATTCTATTTATATAACCTGACTATAATTAAATAAAAATTAATATAATAAATTCAATTATATTTATATAGATACACACATGTTCATGTATAATGTATTGAAGAAGGACTCAGCAATAATAAAATGATTGAAAACAAAATATAAGTTTTAAACATTGGGGAGCAAATGGTGCAATATAGAAAAATAAGGGGATCAAATAGTAATTAAACCCTAATCGTGATCGACGAAGAAAAGAAATCAATTTCAAATCTATTGCTAAATTGAAATTGAACTGACATCGTCTTCTTCTTCTTCTTCTTCTGGGCTAACTAAAAACACTTGAAGATTTATCATGGTAAATATGTATTTATTTAGCTTCTATTGTTAATCATAAATAATTTCGAAAAATATATATACAAAAAATCATTCTAATGGTATTGTTTGTGCAGAATTTTCTAGTTGGAGCTTTCAAGCCGCCATGTATAGTTTCAATTATTTTATCTGATGGAAGAACTCGAAAGAAGGTAGTAATCAATCTCATTTTCCCATTAATTCTTGCATTGCATTCTGGTTTTTGAATAGTTCAAATCTGATTTTGCAATTCAAATCATTTTTTTTTGTTTGGTTTGGAAAGTATGAAAATGCAATAATTCTGCTATTTGATTTGAATTTTATTTATTTCACTTAATTCTCATGACTGTGAATCTCTATTAGTTTACAGGATTCAATTCTTTCAACTTAAGTAAACCATGTCGAAACAAGGCATATGATCTTGTAGCAATTCAATTCAGCTTCGTTTTTGCGTCGTGCATAAACTGAATTTTTAACTTAACTCCTACAGTTTTCAGTGGCATTCAATTTAATCTTGTGATTTGATGAGTTTTACTCTAGAAATACATGGCAGCAATCTAACCATTTCTTTTTTCTATAGGTTCCGTTAAAGAAGGAGAATGGACAAACAGTTATGGTTCCACTTTTCCAAAGTCAAGAAAATGTTGTTGGAGAGGTATTTTGCTTTGAATTCTGAGAATCATTCTTTAAAAAAAAAAAAAAAAACTTATGTGTTGTTTCTGGAATGTGTTTTTACTTTTTAGTTAATGCTGTTATATGAATCTGTGACTCTGAAAGTTAGCTTCATTTTGTGCGTGCTTGCGTGTGTTTTAGGTTGTTATTGAACCAATACAAGGAAAGAAGCTTGAACACACTGGCGTTAAAATCGAGCTGCTTGGTCAGATTGGTATGTTGAATTAACTTCAGAATCTACTTCTGTTTAGGTATTTTTGAATGATATTTTTTGAATATATAAGAGCAGATTAATGGGGAGAGAAAGGAGTGACGAAATGAGAAGGCTTTTTCCATTAAAAAGCAAGACATAGAACATAAAATTCTTGCAAAAAAAAATAAAATAAAAAAAGCTGAACACTGTTTAAATTGTTGCACATTTTTTGTACTTCAGTTATTACAGTGGAAAATGATGTCCTAGAAAGACTAGATCTAGACTTCAATCAGCCTTTAAAAAGAACCATAGATCTTGTGCACCTTGAAAGAGCCTTCCCCTTCCTTATCCTCTCAAAATCACTAAAAATGGGTCAAGAAAAAAATCTGTCATCTGCAATTCAAAAAGAATGTTTCAGATATTGAATACAATAATATATTGTAACATGAATCCCCATTTGTTTATTACCATATGTTTTTAAAATTTTTTCAGGTTAGATCTATATTGTTAAATAAAAAGAAAAAAGCTACTATTGGTAGTAGGAGTAGTAGTAGTAGGAAAGAATGAGAAGAATTGATACTCTTTTTTGTTCATCTTTTTATCAGAAGAATTATGCATAGCATATACTCTTTGGCCCTTAGAAGCCATGAGTGACATCTAGTAACATACAAATATGGAGTATTAGGAATTATGCCTTTCTACGTACAGTCACCAGACTGTATAATTTAAAGTTTTCTATTACACAGGTTCATCCCAATTGAGTTGCATGCATGTATTTTCTAATGATAATAATTTGATTAATATAATAGGAAGGTTCCTTTAATATGTAATGCACCTAGACCAAGGAGTTTCTTGATCTGTATGTCATACAGCACAAGTTGGAAATAATCTCTTTCTTTGTGCATTCATTCGCATTGGATTAGTTATTGTTTGAAATTACTAGAATGTGCATCATATGAAGTGTGACAACCACATTCCATTGGTTTATTGTGTAAAAGGCTATCAGTTTAGTCGTGACATTTCTCTTTCCTTCTTTGCAGAATTGAATTTTGACCGAGGCAATTTTTATGATTTTACGTCTCTAGGTGAGTGGATAAGCATGTCTTTCTTATGGAAAGTGATAATGATACTTGGTCCAGGTTATGCAGTTTATTTAGTTATGTGATGTAGACGTCAAAATCATTGCATTGTGTTGGAGAATATATGCCTCATTGGAAAAGTGCAAAGCAATAAAGTGGCTTATAAGTGGTGTAGATTGGCCCTAACACAAGCCAATTGGTTTTGTGTACATGGGCTCAACCCCATTTATAAGTCTACATGTGTGTGTGGGCCAATACTTTCGAGGCACCAAATTATCCCGTCACAGTCTACTGTTGCTATAATTTTATTATTCTTTATATTGGCTCTGTGTTTGGAAACTAAAACTAAATTGATGAAGAAAAGTTTAAGATCTATGATGAATTATAACTCTTGTCTTTCATATGCAGTTCGTGAACTTGAAGTTCCTGGTGATTTATATGAAAGAAAAACGTATCCGTTCGAATTTTCTACAGTTGAAATGCCATACGAGTCTTACAATGGAGTCAATGTAAGGCTTAGGTATGATATCCTTGTAAACTGTTATTTTTATTTATCGTATTCGGAAGTTTTAAATTTAAATAGGAGAGTTGTTCAGTAACTGCTTCCCCTTAATTTTTACTACAAAATTGATTTTCAAATTGAATTGGCTATACTTTTATGTATGATCTTCATTGTTCTCCATTTTTTCCCCTTCCTTCTATAAATGTCAGATTGGAAAGATTTTTTGGACATTTTTCCTGCTGTTGTTAAATCATTTTCTTTTAACCGAATAAAAGGCATAGCAAAAACGATTATAGCTCCAATGCTTCTTGGATGCCTGTCAATTGGTATTTGGGACCTTGTTTAGGTGATTTCGACTCTTTTGATCGCTGCTCTATCTTCACTGGCATGTAACCATTTCAATGTTGGTTCTACTTGTGAGTTCCAAAATGTTGTTCACCATTTGATTTATTGTATCATTAATCTGCGTAAGAATTTTGTTTCCCTCTTTTTATTGATACAAGTTTGAGAGGAAACTAAATACATTTTTAACAGACATAAAAGCCAACTGCTGAAGTTTTGTTGTAAACTTGCAGGTATGTATTGAAAGTGACAGTCAGTCGAAACTATGTCAGCAACATTGTGGAGTACCTAGACTTTGTGGTAATACACTTTGGCGTCAGCAAGCAATGCTTTTTATCTGTCATGTATTCACCAAAGTTAGATATTAAGTAGCAATGCATTGTTTTCATATACTCTTCCAGCTTTCATTGTGGTTTAGCAGTTTTAGTGTATATATGTTAAAATAAACAAATGGATAAAATATCAAATGGCAAAACTAAGAATCTTAGCTTGGATTCAACAGGCATCAGGATGCTAGGCATTAAATTTCCTCGTGCACAATCTGTATTGGTGTTGTTAATTAATTCTTATATATATATATATATATATGATAACTCTAACCTTTCATGGGCTGCGCTCTAAATATTAAAACTAGGAAGATTGTATATTATCTAACTCTTAGATTATGAACAAAGAACTATCTCCTCGGATAAGATCCCTTATGGCCAAGTCCACTACAGCATATCTGAATGTGTATTTTTAATAGTATTGCATAACTTAACATTTTTTTTTTTTGGTTGCTTTGTAATATTTTTGCACCAGGTACACAACTACTCTCCTCCGCCATCAGTCAATAACAGCATTAAGGTTAGGAGAGCTATAATCTTATGCATTCTTGGTTCATATATTCTTTATGTGTTACAGATTGCTAGTATCAACTGCGTAATATATGAAAATAGACTTTTCTGAATGTGATTGTCTTTTTTCTTCTTTCTGAGTTACATCCTATTTACCCCTTCATTGGTGCACGCACCATGCATTTGTTTGTTTTCTCTAATTGTTAAGAGGTTTTTGGTTGTTGATATATGTTATTCCAAAAATATTCAGAAAAATAGCTCTTGATGTTATTATCTTGAGATTTGTGCAACTGAAAGTCAAGAAATGTGAGACTCTGATTATGTGTGTTAGTCTTTCCAATATAATTTGGTATTTAATGATCCACTATAATATTAATGACTTCATTTTGAAAATTGATCCTATGTGCGTATTGTGGTGCCTTCTTTAGATGGAAGTTGGAATTGAGGATTGCCTTCATATCGAGTTTGAGTACAGTAAAAGCAAGTGAGTCTAAAGTTCATTTCTAGATCATTTTACTTTTCATGATGAATTAATTTTGATGAGATTTTGAGATCCTCTAATTGATATTAAATTTATTTAGGTACCATTTGAAGGACGTCATTCTTGGAAAAATATATTTTCTTCTAGTAAGAATTAAGATAAAAAACATGGAGCTTGAGATCAGGCGCCGTGAATCGACAGGATCAGGGCCTAATACCTACGTTGAGACAGAAACCCTAGCAAAGTTTGAGTTGATGGATGGTGCTCCTGTAAGAGGTATGCACTTTCAGTGGTGTGGAAAATTGTACATATAACTTATTTATCTATTTATTATTTTTACAAGATACCTCCAGATGATCTGGCTAATGCATTCTTTTAGGAATAATAGCACCAGCACTGTTTGAAGTTTTACAAGTATTGTGTTAGGTGCTGTCTCTTCCAAATAGCCCAAGTCATCTCATGATCTAAAAACAAATGAAAATTATACTCTTTATGTGGCACATGACACACCAATCGATTACACACACATTCTACTATAATATTTAAAGTTATTTTCTCAGTATCTTATTTATTGCTTGTTCAGAATTTTCCTAGTTAGTATTGGTTTAGAATAGTATTTATCATGGCATTCAAATAGAAATTATAATAATTTTATTTATACCCATGTAAGCTAGCCATGATATTATTGAATTGACACTTTCAGCAATTAATAGATATTTTTCTTTAAGCTGTGTGCTTTCCCATTAGCTATGTGCTTTGGGTTGTCTAGTCAGTAGCTCTATCACTTTTAAAAAAATCAAATGAAAGGTTAAACAGTTAGAAAAATGTGAATGCCAATCATTAAATTGTTCAATTGTCTATCATTATCTTATTCTATCATTGTTCAAGAGAAGTGTGCATGACAAGC
Organism: Mallotus japonicus; assembly: GCA_949634005.1. NCBI lineage: Eukaryota > Viridiplantae > Streptophyta > Magnoliopsida > Malpighiales > Euphorbiaceae > Mallotus > Mallotus japonicus. The sequence goes on from CATIWK010563393.1 coordinate 5,706, forward strand.
ACCTGCAGGCTTGTTGTAACTGCATAATAGTTGAAACACATAAGCAACAAAGTATTTTGTGCGTAGGAGAACCATAAGTGTTTGTTTCTTGTAGCTAGCTGATCCTTACTCCATCTTTCTTTTTTCAGCATCCAGTTATCTGCTTGTTATAGTGACATTAGATATGCGATGTACTACTACTGGGAGAATGTTAATAATGTGAATCATGTTATATTTACTTGTACTTGTCTGCCGGTTTGGAAATGGTCTCTTCATAGGAATTTTCACTGGTGTAATTTTGATGCCCCAAGCAGGAGAATCAATTCCAATCAGACTGTTTCTAAGTCCATATGAGTTGACACCCACATATCGCAACATCAACAACAAATTCAGTGTGAAGTACTACTTGAACCTTGTTCTAGTTGATGAAGAAGATAGACGGTATTTTAAGCAGCAAGAATTCACAGTTTATCGGCTGCTTGAAAATTCATGATCATTCATAATGAGTAGCTGAGGTTCTTTGAGAAAGAAAGAGGAAAAAAAAGCCAGCATGTTTTGCGATATCATTCAAGGCTTTGTTTACCATGTTGAGGGACTAAAGCACGTGGTTTTTGAGAGCTGTTTCAGCGATTTGCAGGGAGTTTATGCCAACAACATACTTGTCCAGTGCAGAACCTTTTGAATGACGGGAACTGGATGCATTGTTCATATTTCCTAGCTTCCCCTGTTTTCTCTTTAGAAAATCATTTGCATCAATTTGGCTGTTTTTCATTCTTTTTGTTCTAAATTTGGTGAACTCAAATAGATCGATTCAATTTTGTTCTCTCTCAAAATGAGCTAATCTTGTACCAAAAAACAAACAAACAGAGGTCTTATGTTGTGCATAATCTGATATGTTTGTATTCTGAATCTAATTAGTTTTGGAAGATACGCCAGCAACATGATTTGAAGCAGCAGTAACTGAGCCACGCTTTTTGAAGAAATAAAAAATTTCATTTTTAGGAAGTGGAATTGGCTTGCATGGCTGATTGCAATATTTTGCTAAACAGCCATGTTGATCAGAGACTTGATATAAGGGTGAAGAATTGTTGTGGTGTTGATGCTAACTCCATCAATGTAGCCTTGGAGAACTAAACCCTATATAAAGCCAAGTCTTGAAATGATCCACCAGTAGATAAATGACACTAACAGCAGGCCTAACTGCACTAAAATTTTTCAACCTTTTGGAAAGTGTCTCTATAATACTCGATCAATCTGAAGACAAAACATTACTCAGCAACCACAAACAGTACATAAGTGCAACAAACAACCTTCGAAAAGTATCAATAGTTGCCAGTTCTTACTGTACTCCAGAACTGAATTCACAATTTCCCATATACCCCACATTACTCAGCTATGCCTTCAAGTCATGCATTTCTTTATTTTTATTTTGTCATGATCATATAGACCACAAGATACAATTATAGGAATGGGCTCCTCTACCCTACGATTTCTGGGTGCACATTTCGATTAAAAAAGTGCATACAGCTAGCGAGCATAGCCTTCATCTTGACAACAATTTTATTCTACAGGAAATAACTATAGATTATTTTAAATGAATTGTTATTCGCCGAAAAAGAAAAAAGGAAAATAAAAAGCTCAGACAAAAAAAAATAAAGATTGAAATGTTGCCATTGCAGGCGTCAATACAGGCCATAGAAAAAATTCTGTGATGGAAACTACTTGTTCTTACATCCAAATCAATGTTAATACACTGCAATAAAGAATAAACCATTGTAAGAACAGAGTCTCATCTGATCAGGTTTCTTGTTATCAGAATAAAGTGAAGATAGAAACATGCATCTCGCACCTTTGAATTACTACACATTTTATGTGTAAGTGTTGAATTATTTCTGTATTCATAGAAGACAAAATGTCTTATTTGCACTATGCTTTACACCTCACTCATAGAGTTGCCTTTGAATATGAAGGCAAGGCCTATATCACATTCTATCCAGTGCTATAATAAACTGCAATTGCACCTAATTACAGCCATACTTATCATACAACTGATGGCTAAAAGCACAACAGAAGAATGTAATAAAAAAATTTCAGCTATCCATTTTTTCTACCAAAAATTTTTAAAACTCAGAATGTTTTAATGACTGAAAGCTGATACCTCTCACTTGGGTGTTTTTGGTACAATCAGTTGGCTTGGACGATACCCTCTCTTCCTGAATATGTCATCCACCAATCTCCTTGCCTCAGTTGTCCTTCCATGTACTAAGATATCATAAGTCCAGTTATTAGGTTCATAACCCTTTCGGCATAGTCTATCGAACAATTCCAAAGCATCTTCGATGTTACTCTTGCTTAAAGCTCTCAACAACATGTTATAAGTATAGAGATCAAGTGGGAAGCATTGTTCAATCACTTCATCCCAGTTGACAATTTGCTGGTCAAATCTAAGACGACTTGAAAATGCACCAATTATCTGGCCAAGGATTGAAAGATTGGAAGAAGTCTCATTCTGCAATCCCGCTCGGACCCAGGCATCATACAGCTCTTTACTCTTCAAGGAATGCAACAAAAATATATTACCTATGAAGGATGTAATGCATGGCCTAGTTCTCTCAAAGTCCTTAACAAGTTGTATTGCCCTATCATAATCTTTGTTTGAACACAATTCCATTATAAGAACCTCATAACATTCAACACTAGGAACCCTTCCATTATTCTGTATTTCCCAGAAAAAGGACAAAGCAAAATCCACTTTGTCAACTTTGCAAAGACCAACTACGATGGTGTTGTATAGCTTTCTGCCAATCTTTCTTCTCTGACGCAAAGAATCAAAAAAACAAAGGGCATCAGATATTCTCTTACTCTTTAGATAACTCTGTAACATAAGAATTTCAGAACTAAGATTAGGTGTGATCCCATTTCTTTGCATCATCTCATACACTTCTCTAGCAATGTCAGGCTTCTTTGCATGCCCAGCTCCATCTATGAAGAAGTTATAAATCTGACAGTTAGGTTCATGAAGAGATAGTTGCTTGTTCAAAAGTATGGAAAACTGAGTTTCTGGGTTTTCCATCTGAAATAGACTCTGAATGACTGCTCTGAACAAAAGTCGAGCAGCCATATGACCCTTATCTTGCATTTCAATAAGAAGTCTAGCAGCAATATCCCCCTTGTTGATTTTGCAAAAACCATATATCAAAATTGAATAAGTAGCCTTTGTAGCTACTCTATTCATTTGGTTAAGTTCTCCATATGCATCTTCTACCCTCCTCGCTCTGCATAGAGCTAATATAAACTTTTCATATGTGGAATCATTTGGCATGAATTTGTGCTCCAGAGCAACAAGAGCAAGCTCGTTCATCATTTCAAGCTTTCCTTCTCTACACAGAGCATCAGTAAGTACTGAAAACACTTTTTTACCAGGGAAATAACCTAACTCAGCATAATTCTTCAACACATAGTATGCCTTATCAATGCTCCCCTCTCCGCATAAAGAATTGATGAGATAATTACAAGCCATGGTACTAGGTGAGAGGCCAAATTCTGATTTGCAATTGTACAAGTCAAGTGCAACATCCACCATTCCAGCTTTACAAAAGAAACATAATGCAGCATTTATGGTGACTTTATCAGGAGAAATCCCACCTTCCATCATCTCCATCAACAAATTAAAAGCTTCTGTGAGTCGGTTCTCTTTCAAGAGCCTGCACAGCAAAACATTATACTGGGAAACCTCCGGAACATAGCTCTCTGATGACTTCTTATGGTGCAAGAGCTCTAAAGCCTCATCAAGCTTACCGCTTCGAACTAAGTTCTGAAGCCACACGGCATAAGCAGGCTCCATAGACACCACTCCCAACTCCCTAAACTCCTCCACCAACTGCCCAGCCTTCTCAAACTGACCTTTTTGACAAAATGCATCCACAAGAACTCTTAAGGCAGTTCCATTACCAGTTTCACCCTGTAGAATCACACGGCGCAAATATGCCTCAGCTTCGTCCAACATTCTCTGCTTACAAAAACTCTTAACAACAATACAATGCGTCATATGACACCCCAAGCCCCTAATAGAAATCTGTCTAGCAATACTATCAACAGCATCAAAACATCTCTCTTCAACCAAAGAATTAAGAAGAACATGATAAGCAAAAGCATCCAAATCAAGACCCTGAAACCTCATCCTACCAAACATGTGAAGTGCAACTTGAGGCTTACCAGCAACAGAATAACCCAAAACTAAAGTAGCATAAAACCCATATCCCGTATATCCAAGATTACGATTAATAAACCTATGCATCATAAAATCATCAAGAAAAGCAAGTATAATCGGCATACGCTTAGCTCTAGATAAAATCTTGAAAATAGCATAAAAAGTAGCACGGGTATGTTGAAACCCAGGTTGACGACCAGCCCAATCAAAGAATTTAATACAAGAATAAACATCATTTCTGTTATTACCATACTTAAGAACATCAAGAACCAGTGATTCAGTTAAATGAATACCCAATTGAGAAAGGGCAAGATCATCAACTTCATCCTGGTTGCTCAAGATCTCGAAAACGCGATCCAAGAATGCATGATTTGGGCTGTTGTTGGTTTTAAACCATTCTTTAACAGATTGGACAAAGTTCTTGTAAGGGAGGTTTATTTCTTGAATTGGGATGGCAGACGCAGATAGTGTTGAATAGTAGCAATAATGATACAAAATGGGGACTTTTGAAATGTTTTTGCCATTGAAGAGAGGGTACAGAAGAGGAGAGGATTGAGATAAAGAGAGTACAGAATTGCTATTACAGAAGAGTAGATGCGGAGAGAGTAAAAAAGCTCCCTTTGATTTGGTTGCTTGTTTTATTGGCTGCATCTGTTTCTGTTTCTGTCTATGGGTCTTCTCTTTTTTTTCTTATTATTGCTTCTTCTTCTTCAATGGCGAGCTCTCTATCCTCAGGCCGCCATTGTTACCTTCATTTTTGCGTTGTGTCTTTTGTTTGTAATGACTCCACAACTCCTGAAAGTTTTTAGAAATTGCAATTAAATCTTAAAGAATTTTTTTTAATTGAGTCCTCAAAATTTTTAAATATTATCACATTAGTCCATTTTCGTTATGTCAAACAGAATGGATGGACGTGGCTAAATTTTTGTTGTTTAACCTTTGCCATGTATTGAATCAAATAAAGGGAGATTGAACATATAAGCACTCCACTAAAACCCAAGAAAAAATAAATAAAAAATAAATCCACTGCTTCTTTCTCTTTCTTTATTTTCCATTAATACCTTTCTTAAAACAGATCTTTATCTCTCTCAATTTTCATGGTGGATTCTCCTTCTCCTTCTACTATTGTTATTACTGTTGATGATGCTAATAATTGGACCCTGTTTGTAGCGGCCCTAATGGCCCACCTTAAAATAACTCGAGTTTAAACATATGGCCCAAAGCCCACTGAAATAAGGCCTAACTTACATTTGCACGTGTGAAGATCGGTCAATCGAAACTTGCAATGTTGTGAAGATCGGTCAGAGCTCAATCAAGCCTTGCATATGCCTTCAGTTAGGGCGATCAAAGGAACTTTCCTTCTGCGATATTGGGAAAGTATCAATTAGCCGCGTATGATTGATAGACCGATT
>CATIWK010563683.1:0-13761 GCA_949634005.1 Mallotus japonicus
TTAAATAGTTTGATTGATGAGTGATATTTTTTACTTCTAATAATTAAAATGACATTATTCTAAATTACATCTTATGTATATATAACTCTAATTCTATTAAATTATCAGTTTTAGTTTTGGTTCTTCGGTTTGGTATAATTCGGAGTGGTTCAGGATGGATCTTAATTTAGAGAATTCAAATTCTCCAGACCTGTCCTAATAAAAATTTTTGGAACAGTTCAATTCGGAGAAAGTCAAATGGTTAACAGAGATTTTCAGTTCTAAAGATTTTTGGTTCAGTTTTTTGGAACAATTCGAGTTCTTCAAGACCCGTGCTCAGCTCTAGGAGTAGGGGTGTGCATTAGTCGGTTCGGTTTAAAAATATACAAAACCGAACTAAACTAAAAATATTTTAAAAATAATCGAACCGAACTGAATAAAAATCTAAAGCAAACCGAACTGAATCGAAAATTTTTAGTTTGATCAGTTTGGACCTTTTTGTTTTTTACAATTTTTATCTTATTGGTTTTTTGTGGTTTTGAAATTTTTATTTTATTAATTTTTTCATATTTAATTAATTTATTATTTAAAAAAAACTAAGCCGATATTCAAACCGAATTTAGTATTATATAATTTGATTAAGAGTGTAAATAGTTAACAACTAAAATTTATGGTCTAAATTTAAATATTTAGTGTTAAAATAATCAAATCGAACTATAAATATTCATATATATTCATTGGTAAAAAAAAAAAGTAATTCGGTTTGGTTGTTTAATTACATTTTTGGACATCAAAACCAAATCGAAATGAAAAAATTTTGGTTTATCAAAATCAAAATTGAAAAAAAAATTATATATAAAATCGAACCGAAATAGTTAGTTCAGTTTGATTTTTCAGTTTTCGATTATTTTTGCTCACGCCCTACCTAGGAGTGGGGGCCTTTTGTCACCAGAGACAATCCATAATGGCAAAGTCCCATTCTATGCCATGCTCTTTCTTTTTTTTAAAAAAAAAAAAATTTCTGTTTGAATTAATTAATTTATTTCAATTAAAATTAAATTGATAAAAAAAAGCAATGCATGATATAAAGAATAGTCTAAATTTGTTTAGTACCTCTCTCTCCAAAACTCTTCGTCCGGCTATAAGAGCCACCACAATACCCATCTAAACAACACACCCATACATAGCCACAAACTCTCAAGGTTCAAAAAAATAATAATAATAAATAAATAACCACTCAATTTCTCATTTTCTTCTTACTTTCGTTTAGTTTTTTTTTTAAATATTTTATTTTAGTTGAAAAATAAGAAAGAAAAGGTCTCTCATTTTTTAGAAAGTTTAATGATTTATAATAAATCTTTGATATAACAATGATTTGCACTCAAAATGTAATAAGAATCTTATAAAAATCTTTGTTATAAGTCAATCATTCTAAATTTTTGCATTTGAAGATTTATTTTTCATATCTAATTAAAATTAATATTCTAAAATTTTTAAATATACATGAGGGTATAGCTGTTATTTAGTAAAATTTTTATATATAAAAAATACTATATTATCCTTGAAAATATAAATGAAATTCCTAAATTATCAAATTGTGCCAGATAAATTGTGCCGTTTAGCATTACTCTTTTTTTTTTTTTCCTAAAGCTATTTTAATTTGGGATAATTACATTTTTGATGTCTCAACTTTTCAGTATTTGCTATTTGAGTGTCTGATCTTTTTTTTTTTGCAATCAAGTGTCTGAACTTTTTGAAAAGTATAAAAATTTAGTGTCTCCGGCCGACTGGGTGCTGAGTCAGATCAAACTGGATCCACTTTTTATCCCAGTTATTAGTCATGTCATGTGCCACATGTATTGCATTATTTAAAGGACAAAAATACCTTTATTAAATATTATGAATTGACAAAAATAACCTCGACAGTAACTTTTGCACCAGACATGGCAGACAAGAAAGGTGACTGAATAAGGGTAATTTTGTCCGTTAAATAATGCAACACATGTGGCAAATGATATGGTTAATGACTGAGATAAAAGTGGGTCCTGCTTGATCTGACTAAACACCCAGTCAGCATCAAATCAGCCGGAAACACTACATTTGTATGTTTTTCAAAAGTTCAGACACTTGATTGCAAAAAAAAAAAAAAGATCAGACACTCAAATAGCAAATACTGAAAAGTTGGGACACCAAAAATGTAATTATCCCATTTTAATTTCCCTAATTAAGTGTGCAGCCCAAGAAATGAGTTTGTTACAACAATTTTTCGTCAGTTTGTTATTTTTGTAAAGTGTGCTTTTTAGCTAGTTAGTTGCAAAAGAATCTTCTATAGCCTTCCTTCTATGGACTTTTTTTTTTCTTTATTTTATATTACAACGGAGAGGCGAAAAGGGTTTAGATCTCTAAAGAATCGATAATAGAATTGATTGGTTGGTTCCCTTGTTGGGTTGAACTAGAACTAGGTAGTTACCATTTGTGGAGAAATTCTCGGTTGGGTGAGAGTAATGTTAGCACATTAGAGTAAAAATAGAAATCAGTCTATTAATGGAATTACTGGAGAAGTGGGCGATATTTATGCTCCACAGGCTTTAGGTCACAAGCCTCTCGATCTACGGAAAGTTTCAGGTTACAAACGCAGTGTAAGTTCTGCTGACTGAGCATTTGACTAAAACTTTAACCCTATTTTATAGGAGTTGAATTTTGAATATGTTATCATATAGTATAACCTCTTTTTAATGAGGTGGTGTGTATATAAGTATGTGTATATATATATATATATATATATATTCACTAAAGGGTTAGATGTTCAAAGTTAATGGAGCCTTTTGAGCAAAAGTAAAAACATGAAAGCCATTTTTGTATATAAACAGAATATATATATATATATATATATATATATATATATAAGCCATTTTAAATATAAAACTTTATAATCTATAATATATATAAATGAACAAAGGAGGAGGGACATGCAAATTCATAAAAATATTTTCATTATTTATTATATGAATGTTGAATAATTTAGTAATTTAGTAATTAAAATTAAATTAATTAAAATTTAATTTTAAATTTAAATTATTCCTATTTTGATTAGGTTAATTTTTTTATATAACATAAAGTAGCTAAATATTAAATACTAAATTAATTAAAATTTAAATTATAAATTAATTTAAATTATATTTTTCATTTTGATTAAATTAACTTCTATTTTATATAATACAAACTATATATATATATAGCCCTTCTAAATTGCAGTGGCTCCTTGTACACATGTACATATATACATACATACGCGCCATTGTATACTCACATCACATGCATATGCACGTACCCGCGCGCGTACAATCCCCAACCCTCTCTCTATGGCCATTTTAAAAAGGGGTGTTAACTCTTAGATCATCCACATTGGTTTACACTCTATAAAGTGTAATGAATATGCCACATCATCATTTCATTATCCCTTTATTCATTACACCTTATCTCACTATAAATTACATTAAAAAAAATGTAATAGTCTGAACCCACTTGAACTCACTATTAAATCTCATATTTATTTTAATAATTCCTTTACATATTTCATAAATGAATAATTAAATTTATAATATTTTTACAATAAAAATAAAATTTATATTCTAAAACAAATATTTTTAATTAAAATATTTTGTAATTTAAAAATCTTTTATCAAATTTTTAAAATTATATTATTAATTTCCGAAAATTACATCATATTTTTAATCAACAATAATTAAAAATATTTGATTCAATCAACTTAACTCCATCACATAAATTTCTTTCAATAAAAATAAAAATAATAAAATTAAAAAAACTAATCCAGGTCCTGTAAAATCACAAACATTGCAAAATCACAAACAAGTATTTTACCATTGCAAAATACTTCAACATATGCACAAATATTTTCAATTAAAAAAATAAAAACATTGTGGCCCACCAAGTACAAAAAAGTGGCAAAAGTCATAGCTATTATGCATGTCATAACCATTGCACACATAATAGTTATAAAAATCTCACAATGGAGAGAGTATCATAGATTGGGTGTAATGGACAGCATTACATGCTCATGATACTATCGTTGTGGATGCTCTTAGAGCATTCTATGTATACTGCCAAATGGGAAGATAAGTAGAGAGAGGGACCACTCTCGCTATCGTTCATGCTCCGACAAAGAAATTTTGTGTGTTGAACAAATTCATAAAAGAATTGAAGAGGTAAGTGTCAGTGAGAGAGTAGTCAAATGACAACTCCTCTCCAAGAACAGTTTGAGATGTAGGATTCAATTTTTACCGTTGTTAATTTAAAAGGGAATACTAAGACCCCCAATTTAAAAAAAGGTAAGTGATTTAATCAATTGTTGCTTTTTTCTTGAAAAAAAAAATCTCTCTTTTTGGACAATTAAAAAGAAATGGAGCAAACATGTAAAAAAAATTAATAAAAAATGGATAAATTAATGAACTTTTACAATTTTAGTTTTTTTTTATGATGAGAAAATATTGTTTCGCCACTAAGGACTTATAAATTCAGGCTAATTTATGATTTATTAAAACATGAAATATTATATTGAAACCCACAATTTTAATATAAATAATAATTTTCTTAGTTGAAATATATTAAAATTCAAAATTTATTTTACTAATTAATTTAGTTCGATTCAACGAGATAAAATTTTCTAACTGATAATATATAGAAAATTCAACCCCTATAAACTAGGGTCAAAGGTTCAAGTCAAATGTTGAGTCAACTCTCATGGAACCAACATAATACATGCTGAGGCCTGCGGACATCCGTAGGTAACGTCACTTGCGACCTGCAAACCTGCAGAATGCATAAACCACCAACTTCTCATATACATCAGACACAATCTTCATACATTCAGAAGTGGTGAAGGTTCCTTAAAACACGAAACCACTTCTCAACATGGCCTAAAATCACTCCAGAATTGGTAACCACTTAGCTTATATATAGAGTCCTAATCCAATGAGGTAACCAAGCTAACCCAATCAATTGAATTTCCTTTTACATCAAATATCTTTCTAATTTAAGCATCAGAGTGGGATCATTTAAGATCTCTCCTGACTTTTCTTGTCTTATAGATCATCTAATCATCATACACTATCCTTACTAAAATAGGAGCCCAATGAGACACTTGTTATCAATTGGTGCAGTGAGCGTGGAATTTCCCACAATCTTTTCACTGTTTCCTTGACGCTGCTATCTCATGGCAGAGCATTCCAACGACGACGACACTCAATCACCCACGGTGGATCCACCGCTCGGAGGCTCATCAAATCAACCTTTTGATGATTCTCAAGCTGACAACCAAAAAGAACCCACATTGGAAGTTGCTGAGGAAAAAGAAGAGTTGACGTCCATCCATTAGGATTTAATGGCCCTATTGAAAAGGCTTGACCAGGCAACGGTTGCTACCAATAGTACACCACCAAAGGCAAAAGAATCTCCAATTCTGAAGTATTGCACTCGGCAAGTGCAGAAGGATAAAGCGCTGTTTGATGGGGTGGCAAGCCCAACAATCTCTAGTGAAGACTCCTCATGGGAAGAGCTAAGTGAAGCTAAAGAAAAAAGCATACAGATCATAAACGCTGAGGTTGAAAAACAGGTAATTGAGGCAATGAAAACATGTGGAGCCTTAGCTCCAGAAGAGGTGGATCAAGACCTGGCGCACACCTCACCTCTAGCAAAGCAACTACTTGAAGTCCCATTCCCATCCAAATTCAAAATTCCATAGCTACAGTCTTATGATGGGACCTCCAACCCTCGGAGTCATTTAGCTAAATTTTGCACTGTGATGCACCTTCACACTAAGGTTGATGCCTTACTATGCAAAGTCTTTCCTATAACATTACAAGATGTGGCTTAGGAGTGGTATTTGGGTCTAGAAGAAGGATCAATCAAGTCATTCTCTCAGCTGGCAACACAGTTCAAAGCCAGGTTTGTCACTAGCATTCCCACTAAGAGAGTGTCTGCGAATCTGTAGAAGGTAGTATAGGAGGATGGTGAAAGCCTGCAGAGCTATATCAGTCGTTTTAACAAAGTGGCCATGCAAATAGAGAACCTCAGTCATACCGAACCTCTAACTATCTTGCAAAAAGGTACCAGGTATGGCAAATTGATAGATTCACTTTATCTTGACCCTCCTAAAACTTTTACTGAGTTGATGAGCAGAGCCCAAAAATACATACGGCTAGATGAAGCTTGGCAAACTTTAAAGCCTAAGAATCGATTTGATAAGAAGAGACATAGGGAGGACGAAGGTCACAGACATAGAGAAGATAGAGGCAAACATCGAGATGACAGGAGGAACTTGTATCGACGTGGCAACTATACGCCATTAAACACCTATAGAGCAGAGGTACTGATGTAAGTGAAGCAGTCTAGGGATGCTATCCGTTGGCCAAAACGAATGAGCAATCATACCACAGGAAGACGAGATCAGGAGAAATACTGCAAGTTCCATAGGGATGTTGGATAAAATACCGAAGAATGCAGATAGTTGAAAGAGGAGATATAGCGGTTGGTGCAGAGAGGATCTCTGAATAAATTTATTCATCCAAAAGCCACAGGTGACAGGCAATTGATACCTAGCAAGGCTATAGATAAAGGCACTCATAGAGGAGCAAAAACAGAACCTGCAGAAGTCATTAACATCATTGCAGTAGGATCTTCCTTGAAAGAAGTAGCAGCCAAACAAAAAAGACATGGTGGTGAAGTGATATCTGTAGGAATCAATAAGCTGCAAGCTGCAACACCTGTCATATTTACATTAGAGTATGGAAATAAGGTAACCTCTTCGCACACAAATGCACTAGTAGTAGAAGGTATGGTCGAAAACTTTATCTTAAAAAAAATGTTGGTTGATGATGGAAGTGTAGTTAATCTACTAACATGTGAAGTATATGTAGCTTTGGGCTTAAGTCCTAACAAGCTTCGTCCATTATACACCCCTCTCATTAGGTTGGGAGGCAAGCAGGTACCTATTGAAGGGGCTGCAGACCTGACAGTAGAGTTAGGAGATGAAGAACATGTCAAAAACTTTAAAGCAGAGTTCATGGTTATCAACATTCCATTCTCTTATAACGCAATAATTGGTAGGCCAATTCTGTACGACATAGGCGCTTGCACATCCATTCGGTATTTGACTATGAAGATACCTACGGAGACAGGAGTAGCTGTGGTCAAAGGAAATCAGAAGGCTGCAAGAGAAGCTTACCTGTGTACGTGGAAAGACGCTTCCCAATCTTTAACAGTGGAGAATCTAGACGTGCCAAAACGAGTCAGCACTGAGCCCTCAGATGACAAAAAGGGAGTTAACGCTTTCAGTCGTAGGTAGAAAGCTTTTTATTGGCTCACTTCTACAGGAGCATGTGCAAAATTCCATAGAACAAGTCTTGAGAGCAAATGAAACAGCATTTGCTTGGCAACCATATGATATTACAGGTATAAGCCCTGACTTAATATGTCACAAGTTGAATGTAGACCCACAGGCAACACCTGTAATCCAAAAGAAGTAAAATCATGTCCTTGAGAGGCAGGTTATCATATCTGCAGAAATTGACAAATTAAAGCATACAGGCTTCATAAGGGTAATTTTCTACCCTGAATGGCTAGCCAATGTATTTCTAGTCAAAAAACCTAATGGAAAGTGGCAACTCTGTATTGATTTCACAGATTTAAATAAAGCATGTCCAAAAGATTGTTATCCTCTTCCTAATATAGATTAACTTGTTGATTCTACTGCAGGTCATGAACTCTACAGCTTTATAGATGCCTCTGCAGGATATCACCAAATCCTAATGTGCAAGGAAGATTAGGCAAAAACAACCTTCATCACTGACAGAGGCATATATTGTTATTAAGTCATGCCTTTCGGCCTGAAGAATGCCGGCGCCACTTACCAAAGGCTGGTGAATATGATTTTTAAAGACATGATAGGAAGATCTGTGGAAGTCTATGTAGATGACATGATCATCAAAAGCTTAAAAGCGGAGGACCATGCCAACGATTTGAGCCAAGTATTCAAAGTACTTTCGAAGCATGGGATGAAATTAAACTCGAAAAAATGTGTCTTCGGTGTACAAGGAGGCAAGTTCTTAGGCTTTATGGTATCACAAAGAGGCATATGGGCAAATCCGGAAAAGATTCAGGCTATCCTCAATATGACGCCGCCAAAGACAATCAATGAAGTTCAAAAGCTAAATGAGAGAATTACAGCCTTAGGAAGATTCATCAGCTGTTCCGCCAAAAGATGCATGCCTTTCTTCCAAACGTTAAAAGACCTGAAGAACTTCAAGTGGACAGATGAATGTCAGGAGGCATTTGAAGACCTAAAGAAATTCCTCAACTCCCCACCTCTGTTAAGCAAGCCTAATCAAAGTGAAATCTTATACTTGTATTTATCTGCCACTAATGATATCGTTGCCTCGATGTTGGTTAAGGAGGAAGAAAATGAGCAAATGCCTATTTACTATGTGTCCAAAGTACTAAGAGGTGCTAAGCAACGGTACCCAGTCATTGAAAAGATTACGTATACTGTAGTAATTTCAACAGTAAGGCTCAGACCTTATTTTCAGGCACACACGATCATTGTTAGGATAGATGTACCACTGCGAAAGGTACTGTAAAAGGCTGAGTCCTTGGGAAAACTTGTAGAATGGGTAATCAGTCTTGGAGAATTTGATATCAAATATGAGCCAAGGAAAGCATTAAAAGCTCAGATCCTAGCTGATTTTATGGTAAAAATGTCAGACCTACAGAAAGAGGTCATAGAACAGCAGGCAGCAAGCAAAAGAGAGTGGAAACTTTATGTTGATGGAGCTGTAGGCGCAAAAGGAGCTGGTACAGGCATTGTTCTCCAAAGCCCAGAGCGAGTAAAGATTGAGTACATGTTACTGCATGAATTAGAAGATGATGCAGGCGAATGGACCTTGGAGCAGATTCCCAGAGCTAATAATATGAAGGCAGACACTTTGGCTAAACTTGCAGCCTTAGACACACAACCTCCCAAAGGTGTTCTCAAAGAAATCCAGGGGCACCCAAGTACGAAAGAACATTTTATTCTTACGGTAGATGCTGGAGACAACTGGATGACCTCGATAATCTAATACCTAACTAAAGGTATTCTTCCCACAGAAGATAGGGAAGCCAAGAAAATCATTCATAAATCTGTAAATTATTCTTTCATTGATGGTATTTTATACAAAAGATCTTTTAACCAACCATGGTTGAGATGCATTTCTGCAGATGAAGGCACCTACGTGTTGACAGAAATAATCCTACTATACATCAAGGTATCTGCGGAGCTTATGAAGCTGCAGATTCACTGGCTAGAAAAATAGCCTTACAAGGATACTTCTGGCCTACAATGCTTAAAGACGCCAAAGATTTGGTCAAAATGTGCACCAAGTGCCAAAGCTATAGTAGGATTATGCATCAACCTGCAGCAAACCAAAGACCAATAGGCAGTGCCTAGCCTTTCGCACAATGGGGAGTGGACATCTTAGGTCCCTTCCCAATAGCCACAGGTCAGAGGAAATTCCTGGTGGTGGCCATAGATCATTTCACCAAATGGGTGGAGGCTGAACCTTTAGCTACCATCACACCAAGTAAAATCAAAGACTTTTTTCATAAAAGCATTATCTGCAGATTTGGAATTCCTTACGTATTAATCATAGATAACGGAAAGCAATTTGATTGTGAGGATTTCAAAAATTTTTGTGACGAGCTTAACATCGAGTTACACTTCTCTTTTGTAGCTCATCCATAAACCAATGGAATGGTAGAAATTACTAATCATACTCTCCTTCAAGGCCTCAAAAAAAGGCTTGATCAAGCTAAAGGCTTATGGCCAGACTAGCTATACAGTGTCTTATGGGCATATAGAACTACACCTTGCTCTTCCACAGGTGAAACACTTTTCTCATTAACCTATGGAACTAAAGCCGTTATACCTGTGGAATTGGAAGTCCCAAGCTACCGAGTTATGAACTTTCACGAGCTACAAAATGAAGAAGCTTTGAAAGTAAATCTAGACCTTCTGGAATCCAAGCGAGAATAGGCAGAAGTTTGGATGGCAGCCTACAGACAGAAAATGGCTAAATATCATAACCAAAAGGTCAAGAAAAGAAGTTTTTCTGAAGGTGACCTGGTGATGCGGAAAACAGAAATCACCAGAGGAGATGCAGGCACCGAAAAATTGGGAGCCAATTGGGAAGGTCCTTACAAAATCACTAAGATCATAGGTCCAGGAACCTACAAGCTGCAAACTATGGAAGGCAGAGACTTACCTCGAACTTGGAATGTAGAAAACCTTAAAAGGTTCTTTCCATAAGCTATCTTTACAGTAGCCTTATTTTCCATATTTCCTTGTTGGTTGGTGAGAGCAACCCTTGTTATTTTGAATTCCCTAAAAAGATTGATTAAACCTTATAGATATTTTTCAATTCCCTAAAAAGGACGCCTTGTTTGAGATTCCTGATGTAAATATGTTTCTATCAATGGAAGTATCTTCTTTTCATCCTTAATTTTAATATTATGAAAGCATGTTTCCTTTAATCTTTATGGTTTACAGCTCAAGGTAAAAGTATAAAATAAATTAGTGGAAGTGACTTTACCGCCATAGGTAATTGCCTGTGAGCACTTAGGCCCCTTGTGCGCTCATGTGAGGCCACTATGGGTATCTTCCCCATGAGATTCAAGTTTTTTGTTTATGAGAGAGCTTAAGGCAAACAACTTGCCTACTAACAGACCATAAAATATATTTGCAATTGTAGAAATAGAAATCGCACACAGGTTGTGAACTTAAAGAAATTTAAATACATAATATTCAAAGATAAACAGGTGCATCGCACCAATAAAACATCCCAAATGAAAAGACAGTGGTAAAAAAGGAAAACAACAAGTATTGTTCATAGTTTTAGAAAAAATAAAATCACTGGGCAGGATTGTTGCCGGGAGTCAGCATCCACAATATCTTTGCCTTCAGCAGCTTTTGGCTCATCATTGCCTGTAAGCTCAACATCATCTATGAAGCCAAAATCATTATCAGGAAAACGCTTCTTGCATTCCGCAATAATTCTAGCCTTCTGATCCTCTAAGGTTCCCAAAAGATGCTCAGTTGCAGCATTCTCCTGTTGTTTGGCCTGGATTCATGAATCAAAGCAGCCTCTTTTCCTTCAAGAGCTGTAGCTTTCTTAACAGCAGTAGATAAGTCATCCTCCAATTTCTCGATCCTCTTCCGAAGGTCGAGCTTAGTCTTTAGGGCTTTTTCTATTTTCTTTTCCATCTCTAACTTGTGCATATTCATATCAGTGGTCAAAGTACCAATCTCATTCCTATACGCCTGTGACCTTTCGGCAAACAAGGTAAAATAATTCAACACCTGCAAATTAAATCAAGTCAAAATGACAAACAACAATAACCATAAGATATTCACAACAAGATAATTAAGTATATCGTCACCTGCAAAAGCTGGCTCCTTTTTGGTTAATCAATTCTATATCTTACAGAATAGACAACTCGTCAGACCTATCTTGGGGAAGTAATGTGAAGGCTGAAAGTGTGCCAGCCACAGGTGACATACAGACAGAAGCTTTTTGTCCATATTGCTTATATAAAGAAGCATGGACTCTGGCAGTCGAAATTGCTTTGGTAGTTGTTGTCTTCTCAGAACCTTCGGTAACCTCTAACTTTAACTTTTTTGAGGTGGTCACATCCAACGTCAAATCCTCTATGGGAAAAGAGGTAATGTCTGGAGGACTAGTTACAACTCCTCACTTCTCATAAATAGTCTTTTCAAACTCCTGGAGATTTTTGGCAGTTAAGGCAGCACCTGAAGCCTTTCGCTTTTTCAGCATCTCATTAATTTTCTTGTAATCCATATATGCAGATAAAACACCTGATGAATATAACAAACTTAGACACTTTTTCAAACAAAAAATAGAGAAGAAGTAAAATACCATCATCAGTTTGGCAACTTTTCTTTTTTCCTTTCAAAGGGTCCACCACTTTCCCGAGGGGAATTTTTCCCTCAATAAGAGCGCAAGCATCTAAAAGGCCATCATGGGTTAATTTAAGATAAGACTCGATAATCTGTAGGCGGCGGGGTCTAGCGCGCATCCAAGTGTTCGGCGACCACAACACTGTGCAAGCTCAGGGCCTACTAGGAAATACAAAAATGGGATTTGGGGCCCATTATCGGAGATGAAGTTGCCACCCAGATGAAAACCGGGACACACTTACAGCAACTGGATTCCGCGGAAGATACCCAGAAGCCGTCATCAGAGAAGGGGTTCGAAAACTGGGTATGAGCATTTGAATGCTCACCCAACCTTGCGGTCGGCCTCCGTTTGTGTTTTGTATTTTATTACTTTGGATTATTTAATTATTTCCTTATTACCGTTGAATTGCAGTCATTTCACTTTTATTTTTACCAGATTTGCACATTAGTCCTGTTAATGCTTTTGACCTTAGCAAATAATAACAAATAAAATTAATTTACAAGCATTCATTCCAAATAAATGGGGAAGGGATTAGGGATTACAAATTTGCACAATTAATATGACAATCAAAACCACTCAAGAACTAATTAATATAATATACAAGTTATAGTGATTAAAAATCACTCTTAAGAATACCTACAAAACAAAAAAAATTAACTTCTCACAAATAGAAAAGTTTGGGTTAGCTTTCATGCATAGCATATATATATTCAATGAAATATAATCATTTACATAAGTACAAATAATAAATTGACATATATTCAATTAAACATATAATAGACAAATATAAATGTATTAACATCAAATGTTCATCTAAACATGCTTTAAAATCATAACAAATCACAAAATAACATTTAATATCATGCCAAAACATATCAAGAATAACATAAATCCAAATCATGCAAATATACTAAACATATAGTGGAAAACAAGCGAAATATACAGAAAATATACTAAAAATACACAGCCTGAGACGTGCATCCCTGATCAGGAGGCGCGTGCCTCTGCGATGAGGAGTGCGCCTCTTGACCAGGAGGCGCAAGAGAAGACACAGAGGTGTGCGCCTCTTCAATGAGGCACACGCCTCCTGGACAAAGACACAGTAAGAAACTACTAAAAACGCTAGAAATGCGAGATTAGGACAAACAATCAACTTCTAATGCAAACCAAAGTAAATATACAACAAAATAAAAAACTCTACATACTCATGCCTTCATATTAGCATCAAACAAACAAAAATCACAATTAAAACAACAAAAGATAAGTAAACAAGCTTAAAGTGAAGTGAAAATCTTAAAAAAAAAACAAAGCAAAGGATCTTTACTTATTGTAGACAACTTTAAGAACTCCTAACTCAAGCCCTCAGAGATGATTTGATGATTTGGAATGCTTTGAATGCAAGATCATCTTCTTCTCTCCAAGAAATCTCAAGTTTCTAAGCTTAAACTCTAATCCTTTCTCTCTTTTCTCAAGCTTTTTCCCTCTATTCTCTCAAGAACATTTTTTTTTCATTTCTTCCTCTTTTCTCAAACTGACCAACCTCTCCCTTTCTCTTCTCTCCTCTCTCCCTCCTTAACACTCAAGCCTTTCTTACTTTTTCTCTTCCTAAAGTAAGACAAGACCTCCCTCCCACTTTTCCATCATGAGCACACCTTTTCTTGCTCTGAATTTTGCCTCAAAAATCAACTCTTCAAGTCCCAAAATCAGAGAGGTAATGGTGTGGGGTCAAGCCTTTAATGCCAAGATTAAATGG